>JAWQRO010000482.1:0-38177 GCA_033557835.1 Helochares maculicollis | reverse complement strand
TATATATATATATATATGCTAATTTAGTTCGATCTGAACCAATATACTGGAAGTACTTAATTTACGTAAAAGTTCAAAATTTTCATTTTCACTAAGCAGTCGACTTAGGGTTCTGCTTATCAAACTTTCTGCATACAATGTATATCACAGAGAAAATCCTAGGGAAAACTATTTTTGACGGAAGCCTACATGACGTCAAAATCCTAACACATCGATTAAAATTTATAATTATTAGATAAAATTTAGAAATGATTATTAAAGCTGTATAAGTTTATGATATCAGAATCTGTACATGTGTTTATGTCTGTCTATAAATTAACATACACATGAGGTATAGTAGCCTCAGTATGCTTAAATGACAAGAATTTACCGCGTAGGATTTTAAACTCTGCAGGTATAGAAAAATCAGATTAAACCGTCTGGAGCACAGACGCTACAAACTAACCTCAGGTTTTGTGAATTTTCTCAGTAAAGGCGCTAAATACTCTTTACAAATTCTCCGCAGTCACCTGCAATCGATCAAGTAAACATAAACATGAAAAGAGTTGGTAATTTTACGGGCCTGGTGTTGCGTAAAACATGTTAATGTTGGAGTGAAGTGCAGCTCTGGTTCGTTAATCTGTGCAAATACGAACTAAATTGCATCAACTCACAGTTCAGTCGTTATAGATATTCGAACAGTTAAATTAATTTAGATGCCATGAAATTCCACAAATAAATAAATAATTTGCTTGCACTGTCATTTAAAAATTGGTATAATACGTTAATTTACAATACACACTCCATCGTTTTATCTATAACGGTTTTCCAAAAAAGCGCTGCATGATTTAAAACCACACTTACAATCTATGTAGGAAAGACTTGATTTAAATGTGAACTAAAATAAAACAGCTTGATAAGAGAACTGGACAATACATAGAAAAACGAACTAGAATTTCAACTGAGCTAGAAATGTCATGATATATTGAAATAGATCGATGGAAACATACTGTACACTTCGATATTTTTGCTTTAAATACTCCGCTTTATAAACGTCCGTTTTACATACATATTTTTCTCGTGTATATAGTAAACTGAAATATGCGCAAGAAAATTGATGCGAAAAATGCGAATGAAATATATTCCGCTTCTATCAATTTTTATTGTGTAATTTGAATGTCACTTTTTGAAAATATTCATAGAAAGTATCTGTTTTGTAAACTTGTCTAGTATCTCTGCAATTATAACTTAAATAGAGCGAAAACTTTATAATAGGAGTCCAATAAAAATCATGACATTATTCAGAGAAAATCATAACATTATTCAGAGAACTCTTTACGAGTATATGAAGTTTTTTCAACTGGAAAATACTTTTAAGCCGATAACAAAAAAGCGTTCTCAACGACTTTATAATTGACTGTTAATTAAACAAGCAATAAGCAATTGCTGTAAAATTTTAATGATCGTCCGGACGTTTAAATCCAAAAACATACTGTCGGAGCCTTTGTTCATGTTCTTGCAAGTTTTTTATTGATTTTTATTTAAAAGCAAAATTTTGAGTTTTACATCATTCCTTTGACTGCTAAGGCTTCTTATAACACCATGTGAAATGCGTCAGTTTTGCAAAAGCTCGGTACGTGGGTGTTAGTAGTGTCAGACCAGATTGGTAGCAGCATGAAAGAGATTGGAAAAACAAGGATAATCTGCCAGGAAGTCGCATATATTTTACACAACCCATCTTTCATACGCATTCTTGCATTTGAGTCCATAGTATCAAATTGCTCAGCACTTTCCAACGCTGCAGTTGCTACTTGCAGTCCCCATAGTTACCTATAGCAAAGGAATATTCACATGACAAAGCGATCCTACACAACGCTGCTAATGCCAACATACTCTCTTAATTACCCACCATAAGTAGTTGAGTAACTATTTAATTTTGTTTAATAAGATCTTTCGTGAGCCGTCTTAAACGTGGTCCGGGGGTGTAATAGAGTATGCCTGGGCAAACAAAACAAAATCCATAAATTAAGTCATGGAGCAAGGTAAATATTTTAAAATTAATTACTTCTATGTGTAGTGAAAGAGATAACGTCGAATGAAAGAAACTACTTGCTGCCATAATCTAATAATTATAATACCACACGCTAACATCACACTTTATTGGATGTTAAGCATGCAAATGCAATAATTAGTGTAATGTTGTCGTGTTCGAAGTTCAACGGCGTTAATACAACAACGTGAATTAAATTTTACGTTGAATTAAATACTTCTTCGACGTTTAGAGTTTGTATGGTTGGAATAAAACTCTACTATCGGCCATTGCCAATTTTGATCAGTCGTATAATTTTATCTAAACATTATTTAATTAATTTATGTTTTTATCAATCGAGATCGAATTCCTATTTAAAGGTAGCATTTGCAACGAATGTGAACAATTTAATGTACTTTATTGAGCACTAATGCTTGTTTCATTTCAGACGTTTTACTGCACATTTGTATATATTTAATATATCTAAAAGACCACCAATGAGTTTTGATTCAAAGATCTCTATGTTCGATTGGAAAAGCATCTCAGATTTGGTCGATTGATACACATTAGGTGCTGAAAATGGTCGAAATTGTATAATTAACCCGAAAATAATTGTGTATAAAAAATTCACACTTATTTTCACTAATAAAACCTGTGGCACACAAACCAATCCAAACTACTATTTTCAGATTGGAATCAATTCGTCTACTGGAAAGTGCGAGTCATAAATGGGTTAAGTAGTAAATTCAGAAAAATACTAAGACTTCAATATCACATTTTGAATTTCATAGATAATGTAATTTTTTTGAACTTAAACTATGAAGAATGGTTGAAGGGAAAATAGTTTCAGTTTTGATAATTATCTATGAGTTTGAAATTCCTCCTTTTAAATCTAAGAAATTTATATTTACTTTGATTATAAGAAAATCTGTGGCTTACTGTTGAAGGACTAGGAATTTTTGATGGTGTAAATAAGTGGATTAGATTAAGATAGCCATAAGGAAAAAAGTACTTTAAATTGATTATAATGTAAAAACTAGGTTCAGAAAAATGTATATTTGAATAGCGATAGTTTGTCGGTATTGTCTAGATTTGCTGAACATTGACAAAAGCAGGCTCGCACACTCAATACCTGCAAACTCAGGGAGATGACAAAATATCATTTTAATCTAAAATCAATAATCAGATATATTTAATTGCAAACGTTAGCTGGTGAAAATAAATATTGGTCCATTCTTAATTAGCTGTACAAGCATCATAACGATAATGTATGCTTTTGCTCCACAATTTTAAACAGAAATCGTAGCTGTACTTAGATACATGTTACATAAACTATAGAACATGTTAACGTATTGACTTGAAAATTTTCCTCTGGGTATAGTAGCTTGGAAGCCACATTTAAAAAACCTTAGGGATTTTTCCAATTATAATAATGGCTTTTTATAATGTTTCTTTAAAATTTACGTAATAGGTGTATTGAAACTATGGGATACATAATTACGCTGTTTATACTTTTAGTTTAAAGTAAACTAAGGACGATGTCCATAGATTCTATAAGCTGGAACTCTTAATTAAAAATTCATTCATATATTCTAAATGATACATACATATAGACTGGTCTGTCAATTCTGAAGAGCGCTGCTTTGCTAACTTGCTGCGCTTCCGCATAATTTTCCCAATTGAAACGAAAGAGACCATTCTATGAATATATTAATGCCTTTTTATCGTTTGGGTGTGATTAATATGCTTTTTATATACGCATTTTATTTCAAAAGTCTTTGTTAATATTTAAAATCTAATTAGCTAACCGAACAAATTAATTACAAGTGTAAGGATTTCATATTTTTATTTTTTTTAACAAGTACGCTTAATTACAAGTAACTAAACTGTTTTAGTAGTGCCGTATGTTATAATTGAAAAATATATTGAGCTCATATTCAGCGAATCGATTTGGTAACAATGACTATTTCCAATTTATAATATTTTGTATGCTTAGACTCAAAACTCAGAAGCAGGTTTGTGGCTTTAGAACAAAGAACAAACGTATTAGTGATTGATTTTCAAGGCATTTCCTACTTTTCTATATACAATTTAGCAAAGGAAGCTTGCGCCCGCATATCTATTTTTAATTATAGTGCAATTTTCATTCACTTCCTCTGTTATGTCCTTGTTCTCATTTCGATTTTGTAGCCGAATTATTAATAGGTTATTTAGGTATTGCTTTTAAAACTAATGTACCTGCATAATCTGTCTTCTGCAACATTATTTGCAAATCATTCCCATCATTTTGTACATTGCCCAGCTATCATTGTCCACTCTAAAATTTGACCCCATAATCCTTACACACAAGTAGATAAGTTTTTAAATATAATATATGGATAAGTTTTTGGAAGTATAAAAGTTATCTTAATCTAGAGCAACATAGGGGGTCGCCATTCCCAGCTTTGAATTCAGTAATAAACTGTATATAAATTAGAAAGTTTTCAGGCATCATAAATTTAACAAAAGGCGGTTGAAAGGACTTCCTTTCGAAACGATTTTCCTTTGCAACTAGTTAATAGAAATATATTTGTAACAACTTTAATGATGACAGTGGTTTCAAAAATTTGTCTGATAATCACCCTATAAAAATTCAAACTAAGTTCAGGTTCACTGACTTTTATGTCATTACATACTTGCTGACCTATAATTCTTCCTATTAATATTTAATTACCTACCTGCGTTGTGCAGTTCAATGTTAATTAGACTGTTAACGAATTTTACGCTCCACTTTTAAACGCGCTGTAATTATCTAAAATATATAGCCTTAGATTCTGGTGCACGCACAACTTTTCATTTCATTCGTAACGAAAATTCATTGTTGTATAACCTATGGTACCTGAATAGTAATATTCGATTTTCCAATGCTTATTACAATAGATATGTACGAAAAATTTGGCAATAAAATTCAACTTAATTGTGAGCAATTGTTCATTACATATTTCTATTTGAAGATCACTCCCTTTAAAGATTTTATAGAATTGTCTTTTGTGCAGACACTTCTCTGCAATTTGTTAGACCATTAATATATTGTATTTTATGTTATTTATTCGTAATTAATCGAAACTCTAGAGAGCTACATTGATATTAAACTAAATGGAGGGTGAATATATATATGACGGTCAATTGAATCTACAGTGATTATATTAATCAAAGTAAAGTTAATGCGGTTTGTAGGTAAAATTAATTAACAATGGTCTATTGACAAAATATAATCTATTACGGTATATACGTCTAATGAAATAAAATTAGCATACTTGTCCCAAGTGACAGACTTCCTATATTATTGGTAAATCCCTTGGCAGTATATGGACAGTTTATTTAATTTCACAGCCAAATTAAATTAAAATGCCTTAATAGTATATAATATGCATGCCAGAAATTGTAATTAGTAACTTTTCAAAATCGTTTGCAGTTAGGCGTTTCAAAATACATATCAAAATGTGTTCAAAGCTTTGTGCAAATGCATACGCATGAATGAATGCAAATGAACATTTATTAAACGCATTAACTGCTATTAGTCATCTTTATATTTGTTTATAATTAGCGTTCACTGTTCTTAGATTGATCACGAGCCAAGTTGTAACCACCTGTAATTACGGTACTTTGGCTACGTTAATGTAATAATGCAACAACTTGGTCTTTGCTCCAACAATAGTAAAATAATTATATTAGTCTCAGGGAAATGCACCAGCCAAAAACTTTATCGATGACTTACATATTGGAAAGTTCGTGCAACCTAATATGTGATGCATGTTCCAAGAATAACTTTATTTACTCGGAATATATGAATAACGAAAACATTATTAATGCAACTTCGAACAAACATGTACTGATATTTCAGGTGACTTCCCAAACTTGTTAAGATTATCATACTTGCAAATTCAGGCACAACTTGTTGATAAGCAATAATAATTATCTCAGTCTTAATGTGGCATTTTAAAATTTGTTACAATATTTAATGTAGTATAACTGAATATTTATCGCATAGTTTTGCCAAGAAAACACCACAAGTGTTTATTTTGTGATTGAATTCAGATTCAATTTAGAAGTTTATGGTTAGTCTTTCTCAGGTTTGGTGTAATAACAAGAGCGCAAACGGAAGGTTTCAGTTAGTTGATACTGATGCTACCAACATAAACCAAACAAAATGAATTTGATGGTCTCAGAAACGAGTGCTGTTAGAAAAAACATTCAAATAATGTAGTGTTTTCCTTATTACATTTCGCATATATCCACACATTATTATAATCGAAAAATTTTTGGATCAGCTCCAACAAATCAGGGTAATAAAAATCTGTGCATGTGCAAAAATTTCCCCAAACTATCGTAACTAATTTGGTAATTTCGTAATAATGACCCACATGTTTCACTAGAATCTATTTTTTGTAGTGAACGCCGGCGCAAAAATACATTGCGATTGTTATAATAACCAATAGTATATGAGGGTGAAGTGAATAGCTCTGCAATATGCCCATTTTAAATTGATACGTATGTTTATTTTTACATTCGAAAAAAAAATCAGCTTTTTAATTTTCGGAAATAAATTCGACATTATTGAGTGCACGCTCTAATGAATATCAGGAGAGGATTTTTAAAAATATTTCCGAAATAAATTTAAAACATATCAAAAGCAAATGTTTAATCTTGTGTGCTGCATTTATTGCCGACATCCACCAGGCGGAAGGATCGATTTCTTTGATATGTATACTATCTGGCTTCCTTAAATGCCTTAACGTTACATTACACAAATATGATTTTTGTGAAAATATTTAAAATAATTCTTTGTTTGATAGTTCACAATTGCATTTTTACATAATATACGCGCATAAGGAAACATCTTGAAAATCCGCCCTAAAATTTGGGATGTTAGGAATTTGCCGAGATGCAGGGTAATCATGTAGGTATATGTATAAAATTCAAACAGAAAGCAAAGTAGGTAAAAGGAAATTTTTCACAAACTTATATTTCACCTCTGAATGATTCGAAAATTGGGATATGCGTATAAAGAGACACATTTTCTATTCCTCTTGGTTACCTGTGCTTTAGGTTATCAGTGCTCCTCGCCAGTTGTAACTGCAACGAAGCTAGATTTTAAATTTGCGGAGTACCATTTTTCTAAAATTCAATTTTTGTATGCTTTGTATGCGCTCTGTTAATTCACGCCGACGTCTATACAACTATATCCCATGTTACGTCAGACTAAAGAGGAGTAAGAATATTATATTAGGAGTAGTATAATTTCAATTGAACAAAAATGACACTCAAGAATTTTATTTCGTACTAATTGACTGGGTCTTTTTAGATACAATTGCACACGCTTGCCATAATGGAAGTGTAGATCACTTCCTGAACACACACTGCATTTTTTTCCAAATAAGAAACTGATTTCATTCAGACATAATCCGAAAGATTTAACGTCATTATTTTCTTACGTCGTCGCTTTTATGTCATTCAATCAGTAATACGTTTCGGAGATTCAATACAAAGATGGTGATGAAAGTGTAGTTGGTGCTGTAGCGTTTACGTTAGAAATAGCAGTCAAGCAATACGTACCTAATAAACTGTAATTTTAGTGAGCGATTAAGGTTCAATTGAACGGTAATTTTTTGCCTTGTAGTGAGTTTTATTTGTAAATTTAATTTTGCTAAAGTCGCGCTCATAAAAATGTGCTATTTTGAGTTAACTCACAAAACGCAAATTTGAAGTTCAATTTAATGGTAGTTGACGTAGCTACCTAAAACTTTATTATTTACATGAAATTGTACCCCGATAATGTAGGCAATAGTGTTTTAAAAATGCTATGTACGCAGTTTTGTTCGTTGCTAATTGCGTGAACTCAAGTAATGTATTGAAAATAATAGTTAGATAATAAAAATAGTATAATATAATAATAAAACTGAAATTCATAGAATGTGAGCAAAATATTCAAAATTAAAAAAAAATTGTTACAAGTATCATTCCGGATTTGTTAATTTTTGCATATCTCTACGTTAAGAGGTAAAACCTATTCAACGTTGACAATTCACGGTGTATGTATTTAATGCGAACAAATAGGAAACATGCATCCTCCCCAAGAGGAACTGCCATATAATACTATCCATAAATCCTGTCATTCTCTGTTTAAACTCAGATTAAATTACATACACGTATGTATCAATATCTGCTGTAACTTGTGCAATTCACTGAAGCTAACCGTAACACAATGTAATAACGCCAATTAAATGAGGTTTATTTTTCTGTTTCAAAGACTCACAACCGCATGTGAAGTATTTACTAAACACCCCTGGGTAAAATTTAGAAAGAAAAGAAGCAGAAATTTATACGAATACGCTTTCCAGCCATAGAAACCTAAATTTTTAATAAGTTTTGCGTGTAATATTTTTTGAAATATTGCCAATTGCTCCGCAGTTTTCACACGCGAGCAGGAAAACCTACTGCTTCCATATAAAACAGTCGGATCGGTAAATTTTTAAAATTTTTAAATTGATAATATGTCAACGAATTGAGTCCAAAGTATGTTTATTCTTCTCACCTAAATTCATCCCCGAGGCATACGAAACAAAATTATAAATCTTAAAGTGCATATATTGTTTTAGGTGTTGAAATTAACATATAGCTGAAATGTTTATAAAATGAATAATTTTTATAAACTACGAGTACCTCTTGTCACAGCTGAAATTATAAGGGATGCAGAAAATTTAACAGTTTTAAGTATAAATTATTCAGTTAAATATACATTATTGCCACAACAGAAAAAAATAAATGAAACAAATTCAATAATAGAAGATTCTATCCCTGTATTTTAAAAAATTAAATGAAATAAACATGGAAGGATTCATTATGAATGTGATGCTAGCAGCAAATGCGTATGATTGTGGCTGCGGTGTTTAACATCCTAAATTTAAAGTAAGAGCAAAAGGTACACAAAATCAAACTTTCTAATTCCTAGAACAAAATTGCACTCTTTTGTTGTTTTCAATCTACGATAGGTAGAAATTATAATTACTGCTTTAAAATGACGTTTACGTAGAGTGTAAACAATCTAAAAATTTGCATACGGATTGCGAGTACAGGCAACATTTAAACTTTTATAAATTACCCAAATGGTCAATTGAATTAAAACAGATATTGCAATGTATAATAAACAAGTATGTCCTGAATGAGGGCACATACTTTTAAATGTAATATGTAGTTGGTTTGTAAATTAAAAACCAAACAATTTTAAGATTTAAAAGAGTAGTCTTAGCCTCAAAATTTAATAAGCAAATGAATAAGATATAATACATTTTAATAAAAATTTCACAGGCTGCAAAAGGTCCCGCCTTACTCAAATTAAACACGCAATAAAAATATAACGGAAACTCATTTAACGGCTGGAGAGTTAATAAGAAATAAGTAATCACTTCACAGATTTTAATTAATTCCTGTAATTGAGGAGTCGTTTTATAAACTCATCTTAAACTTTAAATATTTTTATAACCTTTTACTAACACTTATAAAGGGTTTTAGTTAAATAAGTGGATTGAGGAAGAACCAAATTAATTTTGGGCACTCTTCGAACAATTATATAATTAAATTTCTCGTGAATCTTAACAAGTCTTCTATGCTACAGCGTCACTTTCTGCTAAGAATTTTTAGTCCCTTTTTATACGCAAAAGGTTCTTAATTAATTTCCGGTCTTAGAATATTAAATTAAAATATGCAAATATTATGCTTCTATTAAAGTTATCTATTTGAAAGGTAAAAATTATTTAGCTAGATTTAATTAATCTTTCGTTTGAAGTGTAAAAACCAAGGATCTTTAGATTGAAAATTAAGTGAAACTAATAACTCATCGAGCTCCATGGTCTATATTTAGGTCATTATCTCCACTATTCAAACCGTATACAGTATCAAAATATGTTTCAAGATGATTTTCCGTGACAACAGAACTCTAATAATGGAATTTAAAATAATAATTCACTTTTAAAAAAGTATATTCGGAATTTAGAGAAGGAACGAATAATTTCCTATGGTACTAAACAAATTTTCATACGCTAAAGTCTTAAATGTATTCCAGCAAATTCAATTATATTTTGCAGGAAAACACTAGAGTTGACTTTATTTACATATTAATATTAATGAACCATTATCGTGAAACGAGTTTCGTAAACAAAAACAGCCAAAGATAAATCTATTTACAAATGGGACTATTTTTACTATTTCTCATTCACACCAGTATGATATCATTAAAGGATGAAACGTGCAGTCTCTACCCTCACTCAACGCGAAACCGACGCATAAATGCTGATAACCAAGTTATACAATTAAGAAACCTTAATTTAAATTCATTTATTTGAACGCTACTCCTAGAATATAAATGGCCAAATAAGCATAGGCAATTCCCCACAACGTTAAAGAATAATGTATGTAGTTTTACCCAACTAGTCGGTGACAAAACATTTCAGACAACATACCTTTTACGAGGAATAAATATGGGACGTGATAAAGATGAAGCTTTGGATAAACACTGTAGGCATAGAAAATCATTAGGATTTCAAAGAAGTGGAGAACAGTTTTGTTGGTGTTTCATTAGGATCCAATTTTGGCCATCTAAACACTTCACAGGTGTAAAAAAAGTACAAGGGGCACTAATAAAACCAAACACTTGCTCCGCTATTCTCCTGGAAAAATATTTACTATTACATGCTTTTACGCAAAGAAATGAATATAATTAAGACACATTCGGGGAAAAGGCCTTGATGACGTTTTTTCGTAATACAATTACAATATTACGATATCTAAGTAATGGTCAACCAATTTGATTCAGAAATACCCCACAGACTTTTATCCACTGTACTAATTAATTCTATTTACAAGCTTTATTGCATCAAAGTGAATTAACATAAAGTTTTAAAGCGATCCGTAAGCTCAAAACTTTACAAAATAGGAAAAGTTTTAATAACTAAACGTCATGCAATAAAGTAAAGATATCCCTTCGGAACATAATGAGAGTCATGACATCCGGGTCTTGTACTTGGCCGGACAAATATCTTAAATATTCATAATGTCATTACTATATGATTGCAAAAATTCAACTTCATTTGCTTAAATCCTCTGCTTTTGTAAATTGTTGCTCTAAATAATTAAAATACTTAGTGAATATTGAATGCAAACGCTACATTCGTAGGGTTACTTGTTGATTTTCTTGCTACAAACTCGAGGAGCTTCTGCACTATTTGCTCAAAATTACTAGCATAAGCAGCCGGT
The DNA here is from genome assembly GCA_033557835.1 of Helochares maculicollis. Taxonomy (NCBI): domain Eukaryota; kingdom Metazoa; phylum Arthropoda; class Insecta; order Coleoptera; family Hydrophilidae; genus Helochares; species Helochares maculicollis. The sequence goes on along the minus strand of JAWQRO010000482.1, from coordinate 26,878 downwards.
TACCTATTACGAACCAAAATTAGACTGTTTTCTTAGTGCTAAGTGTTTTTACACTCCCTCATAACATACGAAGAATAGAAATAGGAACAGAATTGGCACAACGGAAAATTTACCGTTTTCTTGGGTGCAACTATGTATGTTCTTATTTGTGTTTATGTAAACTTGATAGCGTTCAAACATTTTAAGCTGAATTGATATACTTTGTTCAGTTAATCTCAACATTTTCCGGTGGTTTTTAAGCAACCTAGTCGTTCAAGTAGATCTATTGAGTCTTGTATATTATATCTTAAAAGACCATTAAAAGGCAGCAAATAAAAACTTTCGACTTGGTCCAAGAGCTTATATTTTTATTTGAAATAAAAACATACTCCTATTTTGTAAAATGTCGATTTTTAACCAATTTTCAGTTTTAACCATATTGTTCCAATATTTACAAGGGCTAAAAATTATAGACTTTTATGACAGCATATTGAGATATTTCATTGAAATATTTGTTAAACAATTGATATAAATATATAACGTCATTTTATTTTAAACAATTAAGGTGATGAGAGCTATGTGAAATGTAGATTTATAAAATTTGGTTTTATTTCTCTACCTTAGATAGCATTTTTTTACTAGGTAATTCTATAAATTGGCCATCAAGGATTTTCAGCGATAAAACCTTTGAAAATATACAAAGCAAATAAATAAAGTTCTCGCATTTTATTTTTCATTATATTTAAATGACCATTAATTCGAATACAATAACAATTTATAAGAGTTTTAAGCTTTCGGTGATGGTTTTACTTGCTTTATTCTACTATTTTCAAAAATTGTTTACGTTTTTAGTGCGTAGTATCGATTTAGTTCCTTGTTCTCTAAAGTTTATCTCTCAGCAGGATATATTTCTAGACAACTTTGGGGACTTACAATGTGTGATACAATTTACACGTGTAGTTTTTAATACCAGGACAAAATAGCATTGAAATCGCGGTAGAAACTCAAAATTGTCTATAATAATCATATTTTATGCTGTAGCCATATATAAATTTAAACATTTTATGTTTTATCTTCATATTCTATGTTTAAATTCATATACTGACGCACATAAAATTTCGTCAAATACTGGCAGGAAGTTAAATCAGTCCAAAACACCGATATTTTATGCTGTAGCAGTGTAGAAATGTAGAAACTTGATACCTCTTAAAAGTCTTCCAAAACGTATATTTAAATTTTTGTAAGAAATCATACATTGACGCTCTTTAAATTTCAAGAAATAATAGTAGAAAGTCAAATCATTCGAGAATATAAACATTTCATGCGATATCAGTGTCGAAATTTGGTAACTTTTAAATCTCGCCCAAAACCTACATTCAGATTCTGTGGAAGGAATCATACATTGACGCCCACAAAATGTCATGAAATAGTAACAGGAAGACAAACCTGGGGAGGATAATGATATTTTATGTGGTAGCAATGTAAAATATTAAACCTGGTAACATTTAGAAAACTTCCAAGCCTTAATATCCGGTTCTGTGTAAGAAATCGTAAATTGATATCGATAAAATTTCTTTAAAATGTGCCCGAATCATCTTGTATTACTCAAGTTCATCTGTAAACCTCTCACAAATACAATTTCTGAAGAAGTAAAATGACTTTTAGCAAGCAAAATTACATAATTTTCATGGCAGAATTATGATTATGTCTTGTTTCAAAAATTTTAGCATATAAGTAAGAAAAACAAAGGTTATTTTGTCTCCGAATTTTCATATAAGCAATTCTTTTCTCTACCTACAAAATGAGAGAATTTTGTTGATTCCAGCATTTAAAAAATTCCAATAAAAATCTTCATTTGACTGAGTTAGCTTCTAGTAACTCTTTAATCATAAAATAGTAGTGTAACAAAATAATATTAAGTTAGTTTTATCTAATACTTAATTATTCAAATACCTTCTCAAGAATTCTTCGAAAATTAATTGAAAAATCTTATTATGAGTTTCATCTTCCCTTACCTACTATGCAAGAAAATTCAAAACAGAGCTTCTTTACGTTGTGTTTTAAGCCTTTGTTGGAGTTTCGGCATGTGTTGAAATGACCGATATTTTGATGTTTCGAGTAACAGTTCTGACCAAAGGAGTTTTGTTTATTTCTAATGTCATTTCACTTTCGCATTCATCTTGTAGATTGGTTTTTCTTCCAACTCTTATGTTTAGTGCAGAAGTCGATTGAGTTACATTGTATGCAGAATTAGTAGTTGTGCAAAATTGTATTATTATATTTTTTCTTGCTTGTTTCTTCTCTTACAATATATAAATAAAAAAACGGATATATTTAAGTTTATTGAAAATTGTATTCATTAACTTATTTATTCGAATAAAAGCTACACTTAGGAAAAATAATCAAAATTATTTCGCGAGTAGACTATTTATAATTATTTAAATATATATATAAACTATTTTTTGTTCCTGTCACTTAACTAGTATGATTAACAACCTTATAATTGCCAAAAGCATTCACATTATGTTCATTTAATCAGATTGATCAGGTTCAGGAAAACGGCGGGTTTTCTTAATCCCTACAATCGTCCTGGGGAGAAAGCCAAATGGATTCAATAGTGAAATATATTACCCAACTGCTTTTATAAAAGTTTTGACCTACCACTAACATAGAATTATTTTAATCTAGTTAGAGAGAGTGTATTATACAACTTACTTATTAAAAGTTCCAGATAAGCTTAGCTTATAGGAACTATGGGTATGGATATACAACGATCGGAAAATTCACTTCTCTTTTAGTTGGCAGCTCCAAAAACATTTCATTTTATAATCTCTTAAGTCAAGTGAGATTTGTAAATTGTCAGTCATTTTACTCAGGGAGACTTTCAGGATTGTGCAAATCAAATCTCTTCTGCAACACTCTTTTATTTTCACGCGCATTTTGAAGACATTAAAGTATACAGAAATGCCACAATGAATTCGTTAAATTTTATATTAATATAACGATGGAAAGTTATAAATATCGTTGCATTTTATCATTACTTCAATTATGGATAAATTAGTGGGAGAGGCATGTACAGAATTGAATGTGAGTTTTTTATGATCGGTGCATACCTGAGAACATTCCTTAGTTATTTGTAGTGTCCACACAGGCTAAGGGAAGTGAAATAGTGAAAAGAGAAATATACCTAAAATGAAGAGTGATTTCCTTCTACACATGTATTAATTTACAACGCTCTTTAAAATACCTAATTTAACTGCTATTACAAAAAAGGGCTCCCGTTATTAACATTCCCTGCTTGTATCTCACCTAATGCCTTAAAATTATGCACTTTTGGAACTTTTACATTAATAACTTTTGAAACTGAATGTGGCAGCTTTGATCCATATCCCTTTATGATGTTCAAATTACAAACCATATCCTTGGGATGCGTACCTAAGTCAAAAAGTGTCCGTGCTTGCTGAAGAGATTATGTTTATTGGCAAAATTACCAGACATTAGCGTTATAATAATATTATCATCAATATGTGGTGTAATCACTTTTAAAATCATTAAAAATGCTGTTTTAAGTTCACTTAATGTATTGCCAGTTTTAATTTCTAGTCATAGCAAGATTTTGTGTCTAATTTAACTATTTAAATAAATCGAATTTGTTTTTTAGGTTTCAGATAAAGTCACAATCATTGTAACAAAAGTAAATTTGAAATGTATTTAGTTTTCTACGTCGAAAATGACCACGATCTAGCATTAGTATACAAATTGAATAAGCAAATTATAATTTTGACATGTAAAATACGTATCTACATGTTCCTTTATTTGTGCAAACGTCTCATATTTTGCAACAGAGCGACGCGTCGCTATCGGCATCGCAAACATTATTAAATCGTAGCGATAAAAAACTTATATTAAGTTATACACAAGTCACCGATTTTATACCAAATAATACAGATTTTCACCATCTCCGTAAATTGTATTCTTTTACACTCAGTAACTTCAGAAACAATTTCCTACATCGCCATGAAAAAATATGTAATATATCTACTTTGATGTACACAAAGAAAGTTTGCAAAAAACAAGAAGAATTTTTGGTTCTTTGTAACAATTAAGGAAAAAAGTTTTTCTGGGAAGGAGGCAATATTAAGCGCAATTTTTTGAAATATCGTTTTATAACCTTTCATGCAGCTTATCCTCACTTTGACTACTTTACTGTGTTACAAGTATGTCGACATTATGTAAAATATGAATCAATTTATATTGTAGCCCTTTTCCCAGAAGACTGCTTCGCCTAAAACGTATAGGGCCAAAGCTTTTGAAAGTTATACACTGTATCAAATAACCCTTTTTGGTTTTTATTACATCACCTATACAAAGCTCTTTACGTTTAACACTCATTTGCTCTTTTTAATACACGTCAAGCAATTTTATTGCTAATTTTAGAGTATCGCTTTAATGTACACGATATTAAATAAATTGCAGTTGGCATTAAATTAAGCTTATATTAGGTGTCATAATATACCATGTTAAGTATGTAAAAATTAATTAATGAAGACGTTGCGGAATAAAAATAATTTTTCGCGAATAAATTCGCTTGCATTATCTTATATACATTTTTTGTGTGCGTTTCTTCTTGGGCCATTAACTTGATTTTATAAAATAGGAAGGCTGTAGGGTGGTATCCTTTTTAGAGAGTTACACAAATGTCCCTTTCAGCATCCATTACAAGTCATGCTCTTCTGGCCAAGAAAACTCTTTGCGTGATATATTAGGACAATATTTATATGCGTAATATTTACAAAGTTTTTTTCAACCTATCTTAAGAGCATTTTTTAAGTGTTTTTTAAGATAATATAATTATTAAATATAAAAACGACATCAAATTATTTCTGCTCGTTTACTGTGAGAAAAATTTTAATCCTCTCAAGAGAATTTAAGTAAGGCAAAAGTAAGCTGAGGTATTTTTCTTTTACGAAGTGGTGATCTTAATTTTTCTTCAAACCTAAATAAATTTAATTCGCTTGGATTTGTAAAACACTCCTAAAGCAACCTTTGTTATTTAATATATTGACTATTTTCCTGTCTATAAATTATGTGATAAACAAAATATTACATCAATTGCAATTTGGTACTCAGCAATTTTCACGAAAAAAATTAGTGGACTAATCAATGTCTAACCCCATTAGATATAATAAATCTTCGGTATACTGTATGCTTTATACAAGGCATTTATTCAAAGATATTGAAACAGACCGCTAATAATATCGTATTAATATCCCTAAAAATATAAAAAAGCTAAATGAAACAGCACAAATACAAATTATTTAGAATGAAAGTAATATTTTGTCGTCAGAATAATTTTCTGATTATAATCCTTTCTATGGTTAGAATAAATAAAACGGCATTAAATAAATTAGATAAAGTAATTTCATGCTCACAGAATGGCGTAAATTGTTTATTTGTCAATAAGTTAAATTTGGTATAACTCTTATATAAGCGGAATTATTCCTATACATAAGCCGTAAATAATTAAATACAACATACATACTATACACTATCCAAACGGCTAACCAAACCCATATTCGTGTTTATTATTCCACATCATCGCCTTGCTTTTCGAAACTAATCTAGTATAAAGCTGTACTCCATCCGCTAATAAATTTTGCATCCTGGTTACCTTTATGTTTAATTTACCAACTTTTAGTCGCAATTAAGGATGAGCGTAAGCAAAATTTTTTCTAACAATACTCTTTTTGTAAGTTTTTATCGGTCTTCTTTTAATTTCTTGACGCGATCCAATTCCGATTCGATTACATTAAGGGATTTAGATCTTCCAACAAATAATTAATTGCCTAAAAGCATTTCCCATTTTCACGCGCAAGAAGTACTGATTTTTAGCATTGTAAAAATCAGATAGTGCCAATCAAAAAATTTCGGCGAGTTCTTTTGGATATATCAAATCAAAGCTATTTTTAACTGTGCGACTATCTCCAAATTGCTTGTATTAGTTTGTTATTATGTTTTCATGATACCAACTTATCTCCAATTTTTGAATTTTTACCGAATAAAAACAAAAATAAATTTGATAAAATCAAGCAGGTTTTATTATTCACTAGCTTTTCGAGACCTTCAGTGTACTAATATTTCAAATTGAATATTAAATAACTAGTCTGGTGAAGGAAGTTTAATCTGAATAGGTAATCAAACGTATTACAAGCTCGCGGAAAAAAGTTACTTTTAAGTCGTAAGTGTTTCCTTTGGGAAATTCTGAAGTTTTCCTAAAATATCCGCAATTAATTTTAGCACGTATTACATAATTTATAAATTTGCATGATTAAGTATTGGGAGATGTTAAAATAATTTCTGTAAGTATTTTGAATAAATTCGGAAACTTTCAGATTAACCATTTCAACGCGACTTTTACAATTAAATAAGCGCCAAATTTAAGTAAAACAAGAAATTTTTAAGCCGCACAACAGTATTTACATGATAAAACAAATGTAATCCTCGCCTTCGTCCTTTCGAACTTTATTTTTGCAGATTTTTTTAGATGTTTTTCACATTTTTTATGGGTTGTTGCAAATATAGTATGGAGTCGAGCAAAAATTTCATTCATCCAATAGATTATGCAATAAATTTGCAAATTAAATAAATTTATTTATTTCATGGCTCATTTTAAAAAGTTTATCAAAGTACATTAAAGGCGTTTCATTGTCTATTTGATAATTTTATGAATCCCTTTAACAACTTTATGAATTGAGTGACAACTATACATATATTAACGAAATTAATTTGCGGCCAAAGTTACAAGTCTAAAACTTTACAAAACAGAGAGGTCGAAATTGTTCAAAGGAAGTAAGTAATTTTCAAATGCAATTTGTTCCGGCCGATACAGAACCATTAACAGCCAATAATTAACAAAAGCGATGCAACATCGAACTTACGCTTTGCTTCAGTTCCTTCGGAGTTAAGAACTAGAACCAGAGCGAGCGCTGCAAGAAGGGCAACAACGGCTGGAGACCAACAACTCATACTTTGAGGATGTGCTGATATGAACTTTTCTGTAGTATACGATGTGATATGTCTGCTGGACGACAGGTACTATAGTCAGGTGGTTGTTTTCAGAGGACACGTTTTGTAATGGATGAGACGAATTGGCGCTCGCCTTTTCATTCAAAGATGCGGCGTGCGCGAGTAAAACACTCCCCCCCACAGGGAGCTTTTTCGCGTGAGCTTTCCCATAGATTCCCCTCCATGTTAAGTTGATACTGTAGGAGGGTATAGCTATGAAGCTAATAAAATCGCACCCACGTATATACGTACATCATGTATTTATATTAACCGTAATTTTCATTCTCGGTATTAATTGTTTATTAATTAATTCCGGCTTGATTTGCATAGAAAAAGTTTCATAAGTTGGAAATATGGCACTTCATAAATATTCCTGACTTAAATAATGTAGATGCGTCAATAACATTGATATTTCAGATAGGCTTAGTTCTTAATTAGTACAGGTTGCATTAAGTCATAGAAACGACTTAATTTTAAGTACTGTTCTACGCTGATTTCTGTAAAATATAGACAGAAAATTATTTTTATATAAATCGATACTAGTTGTAATTAAGTTAAGCGCAAAGTTTTGAAATTTGCAATTTAAAAGCAATAATTAATTCTTGATACTGTAATGCATCTATGCATTTTGTCCCCTAAAGGATAAACAATTGGGCACACACATGAGTTACAATAAATGAAATTATTGTTTTGGAAATTATTGATACAACGAAATACAAGAAATCTTGTTCAGTGCTTGATTTACAAAAAAATATAATTAAGAAGCAAGTAGTTAGACATTATGCCAACCTTTAAGGTGCAATATGATTTCCAACTTTATTTAGAAAGTAAAAAAGCTTGCATTATAATGATAGTAAAAAGAGAAAATGTCAAAATAATGGAAAAGAGCCTTAAGAAGAATTTAATAAAGCAGAGATAAAAACCGATAGTCCCAATATCCTTGCTGTAATGCTCAAACTACAAATATGAGAATATCAGCCAGGCTAGAGAAAGGTCAGAAGAACATCAGGCCAACTTTTCATAATGAAACAACTAGATACTTTTATAAGTATAGTTTTCCATCAATTATGCTCTTTGTACTATAGGCTTCAAAAAGACGTTCAATTTGGCGAAAACAAACAGAATTGTAGAAGTGATGAAACAGTTTGAAATACTGGAGAAGCTACATAAATTAACGATGATCACAAAGAGGAAGACGACTTACAACATAAAAGTGAAAAATTGAAAACCAGAAGATTTTATTGCTAAAAAAAGATGCCTTCTCCAAATAGCTTTTCAACAAAGTGTTAGGAATTTTTTTACAAACAACCGCAAGGAACCAAAGGAAGCTGTAATCGTTGGGGCACATAAAATAAATGGCAGACGACAGCACAACAAAGAAAATGACAGGTACGCAAGTTAAAAACGTAGTTTTTTTCATGAAAAATATGCAATTATTTAAGAATAATGGTAACAAAATATTGGCCCTCGCTTTTTACTCATTTTATCCATTACACGGACAATTTATGAATACCATTCCAAAAGAAAGCTTCAACTTTCATTGATATCCATTCATCGAGCCATTTTTATACATCCTCGGCAGTCTTGAAATGTTGCTCAGCCGGTGCTTGTCTCATCGATGAGAAGAGGTGATAATCAGAAGGCGCCAGGTCTGATGAATACGGCGGGTGGGATAGGAGTTCGCAACCCAGCGAAGAAATTGTTTCTTTGGCTTCTTTGGCTGCATGTGCAAGAGCATTGTCATGCTGCACTATGATTTTGCCGTATCTTCGAGCCCATTCTGGGTGTTTTTAGCTTTGTATTCGATATTGATGGTTGTCCTGGCGTTACCCACGACTTCTTACGATTGGGGTTCTCAAAATATATCCATTTTTTATCGCCTGTTACAACCCGATGCAAAAAAAACCTTTTTTTTTGTGTAAATGCAGGATTTCGCACACATTCATTCATTTAGTTTGTGTGAAACCCATTTTGTTACCTATTGAATCTTCCCCACGGCTCTCAGGTGATCGGAAATGGCTTGCCGAGAGATATTCAACTGCTCCGCCATCATTTGTTGTGTTTGTGCGTCGTGTTCGCCCAATAATGCTTGTAAGTCGTCGTCTTCAAACATTTTTGGACGATTTTCACATTCTTTGTCAATAACATTGAAATCACCATTTTTGAAACGTTGAAACCAGCGTTCACAAGTTTTGATAGTTGGAGCAAAATCGCCGTAAGTCTACAAGAGTTCGATGATTCCGATGCCTCTTTCTTTTGATTGAACAAGAAAATCATTACATGCCGCAAATGCTCTTTACTTGGTTAAAAATTCGACATGTTTAACACGAAAAAGAAGTATGTTACTAGATCGTAAACAACTAAACGAATATGACGTGTTGTACTGGACAATCTTACTAAAAGAATGGCGCTTTGGGTTCCAAAGGATACTTCAATAGATTTCATGCCCCATCTCTTGACAACAAAACATTTTAAACTTGTGCACCTGGTAGCATGAGGAGTAAACAATAAAAGAAAGGGTGGGGACCAAAACAGTGCTGGAGAGAAGTGCTACAGAAAATCTAGAAGATAAGAGAATAACAGATTGGAAAAGAAAAACCTAAGTCAGATAACTTAGGAAAAGAATAGCTAAATTGTGAATCCAGACGCTTGCCAAAAACAAATAGAATAATTATAAAGTTCGTCTACGAAAAAAATTTGGATAACTATATCTTAAGGTCGTGCAACATATGCTCCAATAAATTAAATAATTCAAAAATTTTAATGAAGCAAAGATGCAAATTTAAAATTCCTGAAATTGAATACTATTATTAATTTTACCCTTTGATATCTGCTTCATCTCTTAAGCTCTTCCCTCCAAAAATATTAGACGAACTAAACAAGTGATATTCGGAGTGTCGGTCTTAGGAGTGTAGTAGAGCCAACAAACTTTCCCCAGCGCAGCAGTACAACTTTTGAGGAATACCAAAAGCAGCATATAGCCTAGCACTATCATGACAGCATAATGCGATTACTATTAAACATCGCTGGCCACTTGTTTTGCCCTCATTTACTCTTAGCATTTCTCCAAATTAAAATTTTGGTTTGGTATCAAAGACTAATATTGTGTTGACTTTTTATTATCCCTCTTATACATCATTATCTTCTTAAGCTATCAATTAGTCCGAGAAAGATTTATTCTTGCTCCGAATCAGCAGAGATGCGCATATGATAACACAATCTCACAAATTTTTCCGATTCAATTAATGATTTAAGGCACAAAACATTTCAAATGTTTTCACACCAATTGTAATCTCAAGTTATGTTTAGAAATGGTTTCTTGAGTAGAGTTAAACTCTTCAGAAATCTCAGGGCGTGGCTTATAATTAAGAACGAAATCGCTTACTTCTCATATTTTGAATCATTGTTTGCATGTTGTATTCGAAGCCTCAGCAAATACGAAATTTTTAGTCGCTCTCATATCATTTCTTCCTAATTAGAACTCTTACAAAAGTTCAGCGCCGTAAATATACTTAATTAGGTTTAGTATCGGTTAACTGAAAGGCAATTTTATATAAACAACGGAAATCACACCCAAACGCAAATAAAAATTGTAGACTAAGACACAATTTTCATTAAATTTCCGCACTATATATTTAAACATCTTAAATTATTTTTAGGGAAATATTTTTAAAGAAATATTTTTTATAGCACATTATTATTTTCAGTTTGCCAATATGACGTCAAAATTATTTCAATTCTGCTCTCTCAGCTCGAATCACTCGACACAGTAAGTCCTGGAGTGTTAAACAGCATATTTTATCATGGCCAAATAAGTATTTACACAATCCGCATTTACAAATTTTGTGTTTACATTACATTTATATACGCATATACGCATATTTATTTTTATATAAATCATACCTGACTAAATTAGTTCATTTAAATTCCCGTTTTTAAAATGACCTGTACTACTAACTTTAGTATTAGTTACACAGTTGTGGCACAATTTTTGCATGTGCGTTTTAACCAACGAATTTTAAACTCTGAATGGCTTTTACTAGTTTCGGAAATTCGTAGTAAGTATTAGGTAATGCAATATTTCTAACATTCATGACGTATTCTACATTTATTGATAAGGCAAACAAGATTGTCTATTTTTGAGCTATATAGAAAAGCAAATCCCATCTCATGTATAAAATAAATATGTACTTTTTCATTTTCACAAAAGTAAAAGAATTTTCTGATCAAATATGTAAAGTACGAACGTATCAAATTCAACTAGTGTAGGCGAACAATACACTCGGGTATATTATACGCTCATTTACCTGTAATGACCAATTAAGATATTCAGGTAATGCAAATCATATTGGATATAGCCTGTTTGATCTTAATAGATACAATTCGAGCACCTGAAGACTATCATAATTTGTGTATTGATACCTCCATTGTATAGTATTAAAACCATTACCACCGACTTTAATTAGGCTTGATTATGCAAATTTTATGAACATTTGCCATTAGCACGCTCTTTTTAGTATGTGCTCTATTTCTTAGCTTTTTAAGAATGCTTAACTAAATTGATTTAACATTAAGAGCGTTGTTATATAATAACAGCAAAAAGATGTATTAAAAATACCAGTTTGCCATTTGATTTTTCTCGGCAAGTCCATGAAAAAAAAGATTGTACTATAGGTTGGAATATAAATAAGAATGTTTAACAACATTCTTGTTTCTATGTTTTTGAAAATTATCCTACTTATAGATTTTGGTTTGATTATCTTATTTGAGTATATAATAAACAGAAATTAAAATATTATGCGACCGACCTTTACATAGCAAAGAGGATTGAACAGATAAATTACTGATGTAAATGATAATAGTTTTTTTGGTGGCCAATTTTAAGTCAACTCGCTTTTTATGAGGTTTTTAAAATTGTAATCTTTTTTTGTAAATGTTGGTGCATATTGGGCTTAAGCAATTTGCCAATGTTTCTCAGACTAGAAATAACGCTCAGCTGGAATTTAACAACTGGTATTATGTGTATTAAATTAATTAGATCAGATTATAAGCATACCAACCTTAATTAAATTTATTTGAACTATAATTATAGGTTACACTTCAAAATCGGTAAAAAGGGCAAGAATCATATTTAACTGATACAAAAAAAACATTATCATTTATTAGAAAAATATCTCATATTAAATTCTCTAAAAATCTAGGATAATAAAACTAATATGAAGAGATAAAAGAAGCAGATTAACACAATTTGTAAGTACCAATTACATTGTAATATTCAACAACTGATAACTAATAAACGTAGGGAATCAATATCGAAAAAAGATAATGCGATATATCCCTATTTTCATCGCAGAAACTGATCGCGTCAAACTCTTCTCCACTCTTGCTTACAATTCTAGATATCTCCGTTATGTAAATGCTTAATTAATTAAACATATATTAATAATCGAAATTTACAACTCCCTATCCAATACGAAAACAATGATTAGCTTCCTTCTAATTTTATAAATCAAATTTCAACACAGTTATATGGAAACTTAAACTAAGTACATATTTGATTTTATGCCTCGAGAAAAACGCATTAACAATAATTAATTGCGTTTGACTGTTCCTGTATGATACAAAGGGATGAACGATCCATACCTGTATAATTTTCATGAAGCGTAATGGAACATTTCCTACTAAGTAGTCCTATAAAACGAATATGATACTGTTAATAAAGTCTTCGATTTAGAACACGTCAAATAAATTTTTATTCAACAAACATTTAATGAAAAATGAAGGATTACTTTAGCGTCGTTATACGAAGTAAAAAATTGCTGCATTCAATTTTTCAATGTATGAATGCATATATCTACGTACAGACACATATCTAAGCCATCAAATACAAAAATGGCTAACAGTTAAATGACCAATGCTTTGCCTTTTATTGAATGCAAATGTACTTACGCATATGGAACGTAATATGTATAATATTCATGCCTGACAAATATCCCGCCATCAACTATGAAAAGAAAACTATTAAAAGCGATGACATTTTGTTATATTTTCCATTTTCTATTTAACGGACGTTCCATACAACATGCATAGCGATATTCCATTAATAACATGCGTAGGTAAGCGTGATACTAGCATCAGTTTTAACTTTGAATAACTTTATTATTTCAAAAATGTTTTAGATCACAAAGATCAAATTCCAAGGCGTTATTACACAAAATATTTAAATATTTGTCACAATTCATCTTCCGCTTGAAAGTCGCTCGAGGGTCGCTTGAAAATCGCTTGAGGGGAGCATGAAATATAAGACAGAGTACTCTTGGAGGCATTGTTCCTCCAACAAAATGACTTTTTACACGACGTATTCAGATAAAAAGAATACACGTTTTCTTTTGTTACGTAAATTCCTTCTTCTCGTTCATTAGCAAGCAGTTACATTTATTACGAGTACCTTGACTTGTAAGTTAATCCTTCAAGATTTATGCACCAAATGTGGTTTTACAATAACCGCAAAGTAAAAACTATTGAATTTTTCTGCGGTAACTTAAAAACCAATTAAACCTCCGCTTTTCAATTAAATGAATTATATAATCTTTTCGGCAGCGCGCCCTCAGGCTATGTATTCATATGGAAATATGAATAAGCAAATATGCAGAGGAATTCTCTTAAATAGGAGTTCCGTGAAATTTAATAAACCTGCATTGCTAAAGAGTTAAAAATTATTTTGAGTTTGTTGTAATTGGGGATATACATTGAATTTTAATGATTTTATTTGTAGAATTCACGCTTACAACAATCTTTTTAACTTCTTTTGTACCATTTAACCTAGGCTCTTTCGTCCGCTTAGGAGTTAATTTTCCATGCTAGAATACAAATAATGCCTCATTTATACAATAACACAGTAGCTTTGAGCAGCAGCCAAGTGAAAATGAATTCACATTTTCAGCATATATGATTTCATTTGTTCAACAATATTATCTTCGACGTGTGAATATAGTCAACTGCAAATACTTCAACACAATATTAAATCTACTCAACACGCTGATATTACATTCGATGTTCGCATGTATATAGATAAAGTTAGAAATTTGATTTTTCGTAAACATTGTACACCTTTGCCCCTATTGTTTTTAATTAAAAAATGGGCGTATTAAAGATTCATTTTAATAATGATTTTGTTAATGCACACTGTTTTAATAAAGATTGTTTTCATAAAATATTTTAGGTAAAGAATTTTTATATTAGACGGTGTTTAAATAAACATTCTTAGTATGTTTATAAACACATTAAAGTAAGAATATGATGTTATTCCCGAGTATGCTGGTAAAGTACTTTTTACGTGATAGTAGGATGAGAAGCTGCGGAATTAAAAAGGGTGAAAAATTACAACAGGGTCGCGCAAAAATTCCTTTTAAGTTTGGATGAATTTTGAACTAACCAACAGCCTCATTATCATGGTCGGAGTGATGTACCAATTAAATTTTCAGTTAGCTAGGATCTGACGTTAATCTCTTTAATTATGCATGGTATTTAAAGGTAAATGTTCCCATATAGGCTGTGGGCCGTATAGGGTAACTTTCGCTAAGCCATTTTAAAAACCTAATCCTTAGCGCCAAACTATAACATTGTTATCAATTATAGCATAGAAATATTTAATAAATTACTTAAATTTTTATTGCAGTTTTTATGAGAAACACAATATGGAAAAATCTATACATTACACCCATTCAAACCTGCTTTGAAATTACAGCGAATATTAGTGTAGAAATAATTCCTAGATACGGTGTTTATAATTGCTGTAACTTTAAATAAATCTCTTAAACAACTGGTATTAGCAAAACAAGAGTCGGGATATAATTGTAACTAACAAAGAACATGTGTTTAATGAGAGAAACTCAAATAAGTGATTTCATTGTTAGCATTGGATCGATCTCTATTGTATTTTTCTTGCGTACATGTATTCACATTTTCTAAAAAACTGTCAACTACGTCCTTTTTACTTTTCCTGCGTTGGCACATGTGGCTATGGCTATCTACAAAGTAAATATATTTCAAGCTAACTTAAAAATCAGTTTGTAATAATATGCCGTGAGCTCATAAATAAAGAACTTTCCAACAAGATGTTCTTTAGAACATATCTGGCTAGCTATAAACATATACTATATCAAAACGATATTTTAAAGTTTAAGTACGCTCTTCAAAATTTTCCAATAATTTTTCTATGGATGTATGAATTTACAACGTTATGTACTTCTAAAATCTTTCAAGTTTGGCTTTTATAGTCTTATTTATTTTACAGCGAATTTAGTTTGGAAGTTATTTAGCAAGTCGGGCCCCATCACCATCGCTTTGTGCTTTCTAGCACACTTGGACGTGCATAATTAATAACTACCCAAAGAAGTAGATCCACAGATAAAAAAATAAGTGACAATAAAACAAAAGCATTTATATGAAGCGTTTGCTTGGAACAATTATAGAATCAATTTCAAATGAGCTCAAATGTTGAAATAAAAAATTATTTGTATTTGAAAGATACCGAGTTTGCTTCGCAATTTTGAGCTGATCGTTAAAAATTCGAAACGTGAATGAGTATTCATTCCTGTAGTTAATGTAGAGTCTACAACGCTCGAGTAGTCTTCCCTTTCGCCATTGTCCGATTTATTCCCAAACAATGTAAAAAAAGTTAAACTAAGGTAATCCCACATCGTAACCTTTTCGCAATAATACCAACATAGAGATATTGGATTCGCTGGCGATTGCTACACAATGGAGGGCTTTTCAGCATATTTTTGTATATAGCTCCTAAGTAAAAATTCTCAACGAACACATATTTTATACGTTAATAAGGTTTCGCTTGCTTCTTAATGTTCCATCGATTTGGCTAAGATTTTACTGTTAGTAATCCACACTCTTTTTTTTTTAATAATCACATTTAAACTAGACAATTCTCTTAATCAATTGGCACTCCTTTCTGGTAATTAATTCCCCCTGTAATTATTTATTTTGATTTTACTATCTACCACCAATAACCATACTGAATTCTCTTAAACTTCTCTACAACATCTATTATATAGACACACGAAATATAAAAGTATCTTCGTTGATAACCCATTTTTATGTTTACAAAAATGCGGGTTTTGTGGGGAACTGCTTAATTTTTACACTAAAGCTTCTCTCCAAAAATAATTCATAGCATCTGTTTTAAAGCTCTCTTCCAACTCGCGTTAGAAAGTATTGGTTCAAAACAATCAATCTTGTTTACACAGCACAATTAGTAATAACGAAACAACAAAACTAAAGAAAGAGCTCAACTAGTATTGCAAAAACTAATAGAGCAGTAAATTACAAACACTGAGGTAAAGGAAGTAGCTTGTTGTTTAAGTGAATGTATGAAATTCTTCGTTATATAGAACCTCTGTTTATACTATTTACATATTTTGTATTCCGTTCACCAAAAACTCTGATCTTAAAACTTTGGCAAGTCTAACGGTCTGCTACGAGTAAACAGATAAAGTACGCGATTGTGTCTGCAAACTATTTTCAAGCCTACAAGGTCTATTGCGATCATTTCGAAAATGCATAGATTTAAATTAGATAAGTGTTCGAAATTCGAAAAAAGCAGTCCGTATTCAATTACTATTACTCCTGTATACAAGGTATGCTCGAAAAGTATCGCGAATTTTACATTTTTTCAAAAATTATTTATTTATTCATTATTTTGTCCCCTTCAAAGTAATCCCCATAAGATATTATACACTTGTGTCAACGTTTTTTCCAATCTTCGAAGCACTTGATAAAGGAAAATGATTTTTTTAAGTGCTTCGAAGATTTAAAAAAACGTTGGCACAAGTGTATAATATCTCATGGAGATTACTTTGAAGGGGACAAATAAGATATTCATGAATAAATAAATAATTTTTGAAAAAACATAAAGTTCGCGATTCAGCTCCTCCTTCGATGCCATCTTTATCTCCTCAATATTAGCGTAGCGTCATCCTTTCATGGGCCTCTTTAGTTTCGGGAACAAGAAAAAGTCACAGGTAGCCAGATCTGGGAAATATGGTGGCTGCGGCATCATTAGTCTGTTGTTTTTGACCAAAAAGTCGCGCACAAGCAAAAATATGTGAGCAGGGGCGTTATCGTGGTGCAAAAACCAATTTTTTTTCTTCCACAAATTTTCTGGCGGATTGCTTCTTGGAAATTACGCATAACTTGCAGTAATATTCCTTATTGACCGTTCTACCTTGTGGCAAGAACTCACGATGCACCATGCCCCTGCAATCGAAGAAAACGATAAGCAAATCTTTCACAGTCGACCGATTTTGGCGCGCTTTTTTCGGTCTTGGTTCGTGCGGCAGCTTCCATTGAGATGATTGAGCTTTGGTTTCCACATCATAATCGTAAGCCAACGATTCGTCACCAGTTATTACCCTCTGGAGCAAATTTGGGTCGTCGCGGACAGAGTACAACAGCTCATTAGCAATTTTCATGCGAAGCTGTTTTTGGTCGAAATCGAGCAATTTTGGTACGAATTTCGCGGCGACCCGTCTCATGCCCAAATCATTGATAAAAATCGAATGGCACGAGCCATTCGATATGTCTAGGTCCTCAGTAACTTCTCTAACGGTGATTCGACGTTTGGCCAATACCATTTTCTTCACATCATCAATTTTTTCGTTTGTTGTTGAAGTGCTCGGGCGTCCGGCACGCTCTTCGTCGTTCACATCTGCTCGGCCTTCTGAGAACATTTTGTACCACCGATAAACGTTGCTTCGGTCGAAGGTAGCTTCTCCGTATGCCACAGTCAACATTCGGAATGCATCCACACACTTAATTTCGTTTTTCACACAAAATTTGATAAAGGTTCTTTGATCCATTTTTTGAATAGGTAAAAATCGAAGAAGAGCCAAAACACGTGCAAGCAAAGCAGCTGTCAACAATTAACTGAACATTCAAAATTACCGAACTTGTCGGTATAAGTGAGAGACATGACTACCAACATAACGCCACAAAAAAATCGAAATTCGAATATACGTAACCCGCGAAAATTCACAATTCGCGATACTTATTGAACACACTTCGTATACAGCAATGTAACCACAATCACGAAAAATCCAATGAGATCACAACGTTTCTCTAAAATGGTTTAAATTGATGTTCTAAGTAAAAAAGCATAAATGTGGCCAGAGAAACGATCTCATATCTCAAGTTTGTGGATCACGTTGGTCAAAGTCCATTTAAAGACCTCTGAAAATAGTTAAAACATTAATAGTGAAAAAAACGCAACTAACAAAATAATTTGGGAAACGCATTAGTATGAATTCCTAGACCATAAAATATGCTTAGTAAATTACATTACATTTAAAAGTAATGTTCTATATGCCAGGTGGGCAAGTTTAAAATATCGGTTTGTTGTTAAGAGATGGCGCATGAAATCTATTGAAGTAACTGTTGGAACCCAAAGCGCCATTTTTTAGTAAGAGTAGCCACTACAAAACGTCGTATTCGTTTAGTTGTTTACAAGGTAGTAGCATACTTCTTTTTCGTGTTAAACGTGTCGAATTTTGAGCCAAGTAAAGAGCATTTGCGGCATGTAATGATTTTCTTCGGCAATCAAAAGAAAAAGGCACTGGAAAATAACCGAATTCTTGTAGAGACAGCGATTTTGCTCCAACTATCGAGACTTATGAACGCTGGTTTCAGCGTTTTAAAAGGGGCGAGTTTAATGTTATTGACAAAGAACGTTAAAATCGACCAAAAAATTTTGAAGACGACGAATTACAAACATTATTGGACGAAGCCGATACGCAAATACAACAAATGATGGCGGAGCAGTTGAATGTCACTCGGCAAGTCATTTCCTATCGCCTGACAGCCATGGGGAAGATTCAAAAAGTTGGAAAATGGGTTCCATACAAACTCGACGAACGACATTTGTATCGGGCTGTAGCTGGCGATAAAAAATGGATATATTTTGAGAATCCCAAACGAAAGAAATCGTGGGTAACGCCAGGAAAAGCATCAACATCGAGTACAAAACCAGATGGTTTTGAGAGGAAGACAATGCTGTATGTGATAGGATCAGGAGGAAGTAGTGTATTACGAGCTTCTCAAACTCGGCGAAACAGTTAATAGCGTCCACTACGGACAACAAATGATCAATTTAAACCACGCATTTATCGAAATACGCCCAGAACGGGATCGAAGACATAGCACAGTCATTTTGCAGCATAATAACGCTCCTGCATGTTCAGCCAAAGTGGTCAAAGAAACGATTTCTTCGCTTGGTTGGGAACTCTTACCCCTCAGGCCGTATTCACCAAACCTGGCGCCTTCTGATTGCCGTCTCTTCTCATCGATCGGACACGCACTGGCTGAGAAACACCTTAAGACTTTCGAGGATGTACAAAAATGGCTCGATGAATGGATGTCAATGAAAGTTGAAGCTTTCTTTTGGAATGATATCCATAAATTGTCCGAGAGTTGGATAAAATATGTCAAAAGCGAGGGCCAATACCTTGAATTAAAAATGTTTTACCATTTTTCTTAAATAATTGCGTATTTTTCCTGAAAAAACGACATTTTAACTTGCGCACCTGGCATCTTAAGAGAAAAGTGTTTTAGCGGCATGTTACCTGTGATGGCATATAAATGCGGAGATATGAACAAAAATTGTACACATATAGCATACAGCTAGATTAAAATGGAGATGTATCGGGCGTGTAGTCAGAATTTGACCGAAAAATGGTCAGAATGGAGACCGCGAACAGATAATCGCAGCACAAGCAGATCACCTAACCATTGGACTGATGATGTAAAAAGAGTGGCAATCCATGGACAGATGTACAGCAATGAACTTCAGAGGCTGTGCAACTATGATGATTGTAACATGGTTGTTTTATTTTTAGTTCTCAAATAAATGCAGCTTCAATTTAAGAGAATAAGTCAAACTTTATTGACTTACTATAGATATTTACAAGAGCAATATTAACTGTAGCAAAACATTATTTGCAGAATGTCAGTGTGTAAATTTATACAGATAATATGTTTGAGCAGTATGTTTACTTATGGATAATAAAAGGATTCGCACTTGTTTTGTTTTACACCTTCCAATGCATATTTGTAGTGCCAAACATATCGAGTAGCTACATTAAATCTTTGGCTTAAAAATACAGAAACGGGTAAACTTTTTGTCTATGCACACAGGCTGTCTTTAAGAATTTTTAATATCGAAGACGGATGCACTTGAAAAAATCCTCCGAGACTATAGTAAAACGGCCTCAAGCTAGTTAGTAATTTTACTTTATGGCCCAACAAATTGGTACACAATATATCAAACTCTTTATGCCATTTTCTCAATTTACAAATAAATACTGCAGAGGGCTATAAGTATTTTTTCCTAACTGTTTTCTTTGGTTCCACATAAATTATTTCACTGCTGAAAACTTATTTCTTTATTTGTATTTGAAATTCAAAACAAATGTCCAAAGGTAAAATGGCATTTTTACGAGTTTTCATCAATGGCAAACTTGTAAAATAGCGTGTACACTTTAACTTCATTACAGAAAATTATAATGGTGTAAATTAAAAAAGGCAATACTTATAGACCCCCTAAAATCAATATCAAAAGTGAATTATACACTATTTAAAATGCTCATAACATTCAGCTTTTCTTCTACGTTTCATGAAGTTACAGACGGTCAAATATGAGTAGATTAACTTAACATATTTGTCAATTTTCCATTGCAATTTTGTGATGGCTTTGAAAATCAAACTGCATACTTAAAGCATCGTATTATTTTCAATGTGTATGTATAATAAGCTAATCTATTAAAAAAAAGCGAAAGAACAGATTCTACGCAACGAATAATTATCTAAATGCTTGCCAGACATAGTCTCTGTATCTATATTCTATATCTTAATCTCAGGCATGAAGAATATAATTTTACGATTTAAAATAAATCGATTTGGGTTCAGTATCACATTTACATAACAAGATTGGCTTAATTGCAGATTTAATGTCTCCATAAAACGAATAAATTCTAAACGTTGTAATTTTAAAGTTTTAAACTCAAAAGACACTATCGACAAGCAAGACTAGTATTATAGTCAAAATTAATAGAAAATGTGAGGTGAAAAATGTTCATAACTAATAAAAGACATTTCAGGACATTCAATGTTCACATAAACAAACTAGATAATTATTCTCCGGTGTTCCATGATAATACGGAATCCTCCAAATAATGAACAGCTTTAATTAATGTAAACAAAGAGTTCATATAAATGCCCACCTCTTCGCTTTGGAAGTGTTGGTCCAGACTCAATCATCGTGACATATATGCAAACATACACCGTTGAAATGAAGATTGCTCAAACCAAGAGAAAATTAAAGTCATCACCGACTTTATTATTTTTCTTACAACTGAATTATTATAGCCGCTAGATCACGTTTGCATTCATTGATGCTAATGAATGAATTCAGTTGTTCCAAGAAGAATTATTCGGCTTTTAAGCTTCAAGTGAGTAGAGCGCGTTTAACATTGACATTAGGAACTTGAAAATGCTGGCGAAAGTCCAAGAAATAAAAGATAACGTCGTAATTAACCAGAATTGCGAACTTTCAATTTCGTCGTGCTCTTTGTTCCTAGACTCTTCTCACCTATAAAATAAACATAATAATTTGTACCTTTTTTCTCCTCCTAAGATATTACGTGTACTACTGAAAAAGCTGTTAATTGTTTAGTAATTTAGAAAATCCGTTTTATTGCTGGAATTGTCAAAGACTATTAAGTCTATCTAATTATAACCGCATTAATAAAACGAGGCGGTTCTCATGCGGCTTCTTTCACGAAATTCTTTTCTGGGGTAATAAATCAAGGCAGTATTAATATAAAACTGTGTAATAAAATCGGCAGATGCGCTACACAAACTTTCGATTTTTATAAATTAGTTGTATTATAATGACGGTGGTATGCTTATCACGTACGAATGTCGATAATTTTAGGCAACTAAAATTCTATCTTACAAATATATTTTACATAACGATCCTTATATTAGCGTAGTGATCGTTTATTTTGTTTGCGCCTGCATCAGAGTGCGATGTTCAATGATTTTTTCCTTAAAAGCCATTTGCCGTGAGTTGTTTGTGTCATATTCAATAATATTGAATTTAATGATGCGTGCTTTAATTGACGAATTATTCATGCACTTACAAGGACTTTTGCGCCATTTGAGATGAAGCAAGAGCACTACATAAGTACGTGATTAAATGTAGTGCGAGAAGTTTTTCTGAGATGAAAAATGATCATTTTTGGACAAAACACGAAAGTTATAGTCGTAAAAACACTTGATGTTCTGTGTAAAAGCATTTACTGTCAAGAAAGATAAATTATTTTGTAAAAATATTGCACAGTTTCACTCAGAATTTTCCGCGTGGCCATTGACAGCATAAAATGAAATCCATCTCTGGATGACTACACAGTAACGTAAAGACAAAAGAGAAATGAAATGTTTGTTTTAAATTTAATGAAACAAAGCTGTTTCCGCGATTTTTCCCACTCATTTATGACACTTGCTATCAATGTTGTTGCGGAGCAAAAACATTTCGAGATTTATTTTGTACGGAAAGACGCTTAATCAGAACTAAGAAACGCAAAGCAAGTTGTTAATTCCATTTAGAAGCCTAAATCACAAAATTCTATTAATAAATTATTAGAATGAAATCATTAATTAAGCCTAAATGTACTTAAAAACCATTGTTCTAGAAGACCAATCAGAGAAATAAAGTATACTCATGAAAATTAAATAAGAGAAATACACTCAGGATTAATTTATGTCTAACTTTTCAAGTGTGAAATTTCGTTTGAAAAAAGAAAACGTTCTAATTGTATGGAATTTCCACCAAGTGATTACAACGATTCGTTATTATAAATCAAGCCTCATATTTCCATTTGCGTGGCCATAAAAGCACTTAAATTACTTTACATGTTTAGCAGAAGAAAATGTATTGTTTTAAATTTTGAAAAGTCATCACACTATCCGTATTTTAGCCATGTATGTGTTCTTAAATTTATACGTAGAAATCACAGAGGTAATGGTAATCTCCATACTAGATGCGTAATGCCAACTAGTTCATTGTTGTAATCTCAACGATACATCAAAAATGAAACAATACTATTCTTGATGGGCCGTGGATTTAACATGCTCGACACACCAAGGAGCGAATTACCTAGCCCCACCGAGACACCGCGATCCAACTACACGTGAAGTCAACTGAAAGGGAAATGAAACGAGTGAAATGTAACTACTCAGACTCTCTTTCAGGATTATTTTCGTTTTCACTAAACCGTTAGTTTAACGCTCGGTGTTGTAAAGAAATATTAAACAAAGCCTCAACTTATGTGGCCCACAAGGATAAACTATTTACGTTGACTCGGTTTACCTGCGTTTAACATTTTACGCAAATGTGTAAAGTGCATCATGTCGTAAAATAATGTAGTGACAATTAGTAGCTGTTGCATCGACGCATTGGACATCGTTAATTTTTTTCTGTGATAGTTATGTAAATTGCAAGTAGGTTTTGTGTAAAGAACTCATCTAACAAATGTGATATATTGGTCAGTGAGAGACCCTCCAGTTACTTGGTTGAAAGAAAATGAATCGACTAATATTTTCAGTGAATTTAGGAATATCCTTAATTGTGTATGCAGGTAATCACATGTTTTCTTACTGGACTATTTATTACTCATTTAGCCCACTAATAATTCATACATTTTTATAATTTGTTTGCGATCGATGCACTTGAGCTGCTTACACAAATTGCACTTCATAAATTTCATTTAAAATTGTTATATGTTTTACGAGCTATTTGCAAAAACCGAGATAAAACATCCAAAATTTAATGTCATATACTTGAATATCTACCTCATTGCCTTTTCATAATAAAAACGGTACATTTTATAGCTTGCTGCTTCTGTTTAACCTTTCTAACAACCATTTATAGATAAATGACCCTTTCGACTATAAAACGACCATAAAATTCTACGTATCCAATAATATCAAAATTACAATATTTAATACATATAAATTGCTTTAGAAAAAGGAAATTTCGGTATTTGCTTGTGAGTTTCGCGATTATAAATTTGCATAATTTCGTTTAATAACGCGATAATTATAGCTACAAAGGTGCGAATTTGCCAACATTTTTTGGGTGTAGCGGGTTTCTCCGCGTTTTATTGTCTCCAAAGTTTGAATACAAATTTTTATAATCATAATCAAAATTCCTTACTCAATCCACCCATTTTTATTACTCAAACCTAACAAAAATCTTCACAATAAAATGTTGCAAGAGAATTCATTTAACACGGTAATATAGCCATTAACAAAGAAAACATTGTGGGATTAGTAATGGAACCATCTGTTTAAAAGTTGTGAAGCGAAATGCAAGATTTGTAGGTGGTTATGTAAGCTTACCATGACCTTTCACATCGAGTTCTTTCTTAAACTGACACGAGAAGACACATTTAATCAGTAAATCGTGATTGCTGCGTGTTTTCTTTCTAGATTCTGCTTAAACTTCAGACGTAATTGAACTGCAATCACAGCCTCTGGAGTTTTAACATTTACTTCATGAATGTATCGTCTATCATAAAGTAAACCACATTTTGCTCTACAAACGACGACCATGATATTTCACATACCTGCCCGTATGAGAATAATACATTTATAATGAAAGATAAAAATTAAAATATATTCCTTGCATTCATTCGTTATTTGCAACACTTTCATGAGAATCCAACAATGGTGCTTGCGTTTTACAAAACAAATACATCACACGTATTCAAGCAATTACATAAGATAAACAAATGCTTGAGCAGTTTCTGTGTTTCCGTAAAATTCTACTGTTAGTTATTTTATGGGGTGTGAAGAAAAAGAAAACAATCCGAAGCTCATTAATTTTAAACGGTCCTCGAAGAAAATCGAGGGAAAACTCGGAGAAAATGTTTAACATTTCTTTGGATTGCACCCACATGTATATTAATGAAACGAATTCGATTTTGTAAAGGTAAATATGATTTCCAAATTTGTTTTAGAATAAGCTGGATAATCCCTTTTATACATATACATAATAAATGTATATAAACTAGTCCTTTGCAACCTTCATGTTCCTATTGGTCTTCTTTTATACAGATGCAACCTTTATAAACTCTATTTTAACGTTACCTTTACCAATCAAAGTAGGTATCCTACATTCAATTCGTTTCGCTTAATCTCCACATACGATGAAATCGAACGCTTAACTACATTAAAAAACGTCGATGCAAGAAAAAGGTAATCTTGGTACACAAATCGTAATCACAACTCTTTTTGTTTTCAAACGGGAAATGTTAAATTTGCATTTATTGAATTTACAAATATTTTAGTTTGTAGTATGGACATTACCAATAGCATCGGTCACTCCCAAGAGGGCCCCTGGATTTCGATAGGGTCGCCTACAGAAAAACTTCAAAATCCACGAAACCTAACTGTTTACTTGGGGTATGCAAACAACCCCTTTGGGCCGTCGACTCGTTTCAACAATGGGCAGAAAAAGTAAGTTGTTTGTTTGCATAAAATTTTACAACTTTTTTGTTGCGATAAACAACATTTGTACAAATAGTTAAGTACTTATTCGCGCCACTATGACTTCACCACGACTGACATTTCCCCACGTCTAATATTTCCACGGAGCTTTAGTAGTAATATCAAGTATAAACGATTCTTTTCAAAACTGTACTTGCATCCTCCATGACTTTTAACTTGTTTTCTGCAGCTTCAACAGCACTCAAGAAAAATATCAACACAGTCAAAATATCTCTACAAATCCTTCAAGCTCTCCTCAAGTAGTCGCAAATATAGTAGATACTAGGCAAATTTTCTCCATTCAAGAGTCTCGCTCAAAACGAGGGGTTGTGCATTTATATAACATGGTGAGTTGTGCGACTGGCTGCAATCCTCTTATCTATAAAGGCTATGGATGTTACTGTGGATTTCTAGGTTCAGGATATGCAGTTGATGGCATTGACAGGTATTAAAAACTTTTAAACAATGGCTTTATAACTAATTAGTAGTATACATTATGTATGATTTTTACGATTTCTTACAGTTATAATAGTTTTTGATTACATTAAAATTGTATTATTTTTTAGATGTTGTAAATATCATGATTGGTGTTATAATACGGCGAATTGCCCAATGTATTTAGTTTACTTTGTGCCTTATTTCTGGCGTTGCTACAACAACAAACCATTATGCGGTAAGAAACTATACCAGTCTTTTAAAATTTCATCAACATCTTTTGAAATTTTAGCCGTAGAACATGGGGAGTGGGGAGGTCCTGGTTCTTGTGCTCAAAGACTATGCGAATGTGACAGGGTTTTATCCGAGTGCCTAAGTAAATACCCTTGTCCATCGTCAAGGGCACTTTGTAAATCATCGCCATGGAGATTACTTCAGAACGCTTTAATGTTATTTTAGATTAATGCAGATATATATAATGTACATAAAATGAAAAGAATCTGTCTTGCTTTATTTATTATTTTTATACTGTACTTGTTACCAATATATTTTTGGGATATCACTTGTTTAGTGTTTTGAGTTTTTGTCTACTAAATAAATGCCTACAAAATCTAATTTTAATATTTCAGATAAACTTTCCGTATTTATTTAGCAATAGAAATTGTTTAGTACAATCAGGAATAAAACGGCTGCATATACAGGGTGCTGCTGAATTTATTTCCATTATTTAAACCATATGTTTAGCGTTTAGCACGGTAATGTAATCACGGCCTGGTATTAT
>JAWQRO010000481.1:0-38205 GCA_033557835.1 Helochares maculicollis | reverse complement strand
ATATATATACCTGAGAGAGTTCTTCGACAAGGACCTGAAGATGCGACACCACATCGTACTGGCGGTCAAGCAAGAAGGAGAGGCGACAAAGAACCTCTCTAGACTCATGCCAAATATGGAAGGCTTATCATACATGAAAAGTAGGCTGCTAGGTGCAGTAGTCACCTCAATCAATGGATCGAGACCCTGAGACTCACAAAGTGCAGGACAATATACGAGCGGGTCCAAAGGCAAACGGTCTTACGTATAAACAGCGCATATAGGACAATCTCAACGCCGGCAGCTCAGTTGCTATCGGGACAAACACCTATAGATCTATTGCCGATGGAGAGGTCCCCTACGTACGAAAGAGGGAAAGAGGAGGCCAGAAGAGCAAAAGAAGACACAGTAATTGCCTATTAGGTCCGATGGGCAAACGAGACTAGGGGAATTTGGATAAAGAGGCTCATCCCAAACATAAAGATAAGGTTGGAGAGGAAACATGGAGCACTAGACTTCCATCTCACACAGCTACTAAGCAGTTACGGATCCTTCGAGGCACAGGATAGGAAGGATAACCACTCTCTCTGTCAACAGGGGCAGGATGACGCTAAACATACCTTCTTCAGGTGTCCAAGATGTGAGGAGGAATGAAGAGCGGCATGGACGAGCCTCGGTACAAGCCCCAGTCCTCCAATATTGTCCTCAAGGGGAAGAAAGGTGGAAGACCATACAAAAGCTCGAAATCGAAATCATGCAAGCAAAAGAAAAAGAAGAAAAGGATAGAGAAGGGGAAGAACGGAGATAACTGCAAAAAAGAAGCTGAACAATAAGAAATAGAAAGAAGTCCGGGCAACCTGGCCGAAAGGCGGTTCTTTAGGCTGAAAACTCTTCACACATTTTGGTGGTTACGTTTTAGTGGGCATAGTCAAAAGACAGGTAGACACTCAGACACTCAGTGCGTAAATGCATTTCCCCCTCCATGAAAAAAAAAGGTTACAAAAACGGTGTGTATCGTTCTTCGCCTCCAAAACGACTTCGTGTCGAGTCGGTCAAAAAGTTGTTAACATCAGTTTTTTGGGATGCAAAAGGAATTTGGTTGTGGATTACTTGCAAACTGGTAAAACAATAAATTTTTAATAGTATTGTAAACTTTTAGAGAACTCGTGAAAAAAGACCCTGTTTGTAGAAGAAAACAATCATTGTTCATCAAGAAAATGCATAAAATCCATGAATTAAGTACAAATTGTTGAAACATCCACAGTATTCGCAAGATTTGGCCCCTAAAGATTTCCATCTGTTTCCAGACCTAAAAAATGCATGCGTGGAAAGCGTTTTTCATCAAATGATGAGATCATAACAAATGTGGAAGCGTATTATGCAGCCCTTCCAGATTCTAACTTAAGGGGGGGAGGGGATTCATAAATTGAAATCTGGTTGAAACAAGTGTATTGATGTTCTAGGAGACTATATTGGATAATAAAGTCTGTTTCAAACGATAAAATTGTGTTTTTCTTATCTAACCGCAAAACCTATTGGTCAACCTCTTTTGTCAGTGGAGCGATGAAATTTGGCATACTAATCTTTAAAACAAAACTATCTGATTGAAATTTTGTGCGCGCCGTAAATATTACGAGAAACTATGAGATACAGAGTTTCAAAATGAGGGAAAGTTCCATTTTTAACATTTTGACTACTCTTAGTACGATTTGGATTAGGAAATTTTACAAAATTGTTGGTAAAATGTTCAACATTGTTAAATTTGCCATAACGAGTAGTTTCGATTTTGCCTTGATGGCAGTAGCTTCCACTGCAAATATGAACTTTAATTTAGTTTAAATTTTCTAGTGCTGATGCATAGCAAAACATTTAAGAGACTATTTATTGCAGATTTTATGCGCGCCACCAACTTCTCAACCAAAATGGTACTTAGTTAACGTGAATGACATCCCCCATATACCCAACTGTCACTTCATCAGCGGGTCTTATGAATATGTGGGAACTTTAGGCCAACCGAGATATTTTGGCCGGGTCTTCATAAACGGCAGCTACTACTCAGGAAAAGTCTCACAATGGGGCCTGGAAGCTTGGAACGCCGGCTGCGTTCAGAAGTTCCAAAATATGGAAGTGCTAGGATACTGTTCCTAATTGGTTCAATTATATATTCATTCTTATATTCGCATAAAATGAGCTTAATGTATTATTATTATTAAATAGAGATCAGTATGTTACTGCAGTGTATCATTCGTTCTGTGATAAATCATATTAATTCTAAATTTCATTTTAGTAAAATACGCATTGAATGTAAGCATCAGCGAGTAAATTTAATTTAGCTAAATATTGATGTATTATGTAATCGCGGACGATATATTGATTGCGCCTGGTGCATTGAAATGAGCAGGATTATCATTCAAAATTATTGTTATTTTGACGGTTTGTTAGCTGAATATAATACCAATTTTCTGCAGTCTGCATAGATTCAATCCCAATTAATAATTTTTACGCACACTTTGTTTGCATACATCTATATACACACATGCCAGATAACTAACAAATTTAAAACATTTCGGTTGTAATTCAGGATGTCTTTTGCAATATCCCATACGTATTTAGCTGCTATTCGGCCACATTAAAATGTGTATCCACCCAATATGAATTAAATATTGTCAGAAAGAGCTGCGCAATGAGAAGGGTTTTAATTAGCGGATAATTGACAGCTTCAGAAGGATTTGCTGTGATCAGATTTTAATGGTTTTGAGAACGCGATTTACAATTTTAGCTGTCTTCATAAACACAATAACAGCAAATATTTCGTACAAATGGGTAAAATCAGGATTTATGTCTCCTGTTTGGTATGTTGATGATATTAAAATGCAAAATATATAATATTTCAGATAGATAAAGTAAGATGCTAGGTCCATATAAAAGACAGATCGATATGTTGCTAGGTTTAGATGAATTTATTTCAAGCCTCACCAAATCTTTTTTACGAAAGAATAGAGATCCGAATAAAAATGGAAATATTCGAGTATTCATAATATGATATTTCTCCCAAAACCAGAGCGATACACACTTTTATAGGTAAGACATTCCACGTATATGTTGGATACGTTTTTTTAAATGGCGTTTCAAGCTGTTGGATATCCGAAGTTTATACATAATATATATTTTTTAAATCTGCATATTTTTTGTTTCAAATGTTCTACAAAGCAATATTTTTAATTTTTTTGTAAAGCATGTGATTTTTTCCTGAACTTTACTGGGGAAATATGCTAAAGTGACTTGAAGTTGAGTGTGTAAAGAAATCATTCTACGAAGTTTTGCCTTTTGGTTGTCTAGAAAATTAATTCTATTCAAAGCTGCAGAAAGTTGACTTTCGTGCAAGTTCGTAAAGTTTTTCGTCATACTCATGACTCATGACACACTAGAATGCTTCAAAGTGAGCATTTTGGGAAATGATTCACTTGGTTCTCTGCACGTAGCTCAAAACTATGCAGTTTTCAATAAAAATGCTAACACAAAACCATAGTATTAAATTAAAATTTGAGCAAGTTAATAAATGAAAAACTACATATTTTCGGATTTTATCCATATCTCAAAAATATATCCGTTTTAAAAAATTGTTGGTTCACAAAAAAACAACGTAGGTATAATTTTCTTTCGATTATTTAAATAAAATTTTTGTTAACTTTATAGTTTAGACTCTAGAGTGCCTTGAAATAAGATCTCAAGGTATCAGCAAAAAACGAGATATTTTCATGGGTTGTTTAATAGTTTTAAAACTCGTTAAAATTGTATAACAGGATTTGAATATCCGCTAATTAAACCGCTTTACTTAATGTTATAATTTAAAGAAATCTGAGTCGATTATACCACGTCATAGTACAGCGTGCTGCTTATTAACAAGAGAGGGCCCATGAGAATCTTAACCGACAAAATGTGAGGCTTAGCTTCACCCTTCTCTAGTACAGCCATCACGTAGTTTCTTGTGTGTAGGCATCTTAGGTGTTTATGCGGTAATATTAGACTTGTGCGTATAAACAAAACAAAAAACGGGGCTAACAAGTATACACTATTCTTATAGGATATAAAAATGAAATAACAAAAACTAAACAACTTTTTTTAACTAGTATTCATTGATTGTGTTTGAAATTTTTGTTATTTTTTATATTAAATAGTGATAGTATTAGATGAAGTACAAAGTTCAGCGCGTTTTTTTTTTATTTCGACGACGAAATTAGAAAAATCAGATATAAATAGTATATAAATATACGCCGTATTGTTACATAACTTTGTTGTTCCTTTTGAAGGCAATTTCATAATTTGGCGATAAAAAAAGTTCTCATCTCCACTGGTAAAAATCTTGACCAATTAATGCTCATAGGCCTCTTTTGAGGCGAGTTTATTAACATCAAGAAAATTTTGCAAACGCTTGAAAAGGTGACAATTGCTTGACGCCATGTTTGGAATACAGCGGATGTAATATAATCTCCCATCCATGCTCTCAAAGCTTCAAGCCTGTCGTCAAAGATGTGTGCCGTTTGGCATTTATTTTGATGGAACACAACATTCTTACTATTGGCCAATTCTGAAAGTTTCTCATCGATCGCCTGCTTCAATTTGGTCAGTTGTTGACAATCTGATACTTTATCCAAGCTTGACGATCGTTTGCACAGTCTAACCGCGCTTGGAGCAGAAGCTCTTGCGTTGATTTATTTACGCTTAAGCAAATATTCGTAAGCTTCAAATTACCGCAAAAATTCTTTTGCGTCAATTCGTATAGTACCCATACATCCAGCTTCTTGTTCAGATCAGCCGCATGCAAATTGTTTCAATGGTTGCACTGGTTCGAAGCCGACTTAACGAAGATTTCCATGATTTTATCCATATTTTCGACGATTGGCCTACCAGAGTGTCTCATTTTGAACGTCTTTATTAGAACTGAAGCATTAGAATCAACGCTGTGCTATATAAAAATGAAACAAAACAATTTTATTCAAAATTTTATTACATTATTTAAAATACTTTCCTCCTGCTTCAATACATTATTTCAATAGACTCGATAGTGATTGAAATGCCTGTTTAAGCTCAATTTTCAGTATTGCCTCTAATATGCACGTAGATTCTTTTTGGGTGAACTCAACAACATTAAATATGTTCCCATTCAATTTCATTTTCATTTTTGGAAATAAAAAGAACATGATGGTAAATTAGGGGAATACGACAAATGATTCAACACACAGACTTGATTTCGTGCCAAAAATTGAGGAACAAACAATGATGTGTGACTCGGTGCATTATCGTGTAACAAACACAAAGTCATCAGAATTGCGATATTCGACGAACTCTTCTCATTAATCGTTGTAAAAATTCTAAGTAGGAAGCACCAGTAACTTTTCGTGTTTTCTTAGCTTGAGGTAATGATTTTGAGTTCCATTCGGCACATTCAATTTTTGCTGTTGGGTTAGTGTGTGCGGAACAAATTTAACACAGACTAATGTTTTGGCCAAATCTTTTTTAACAATTTGTTGTATTGTCGCTTTGTTAATTTTTAATGTCTCTTCTATCATTCTCAGTGTCGCATTGCAATCGTCGGATGCAAATTCTTGCACTTTTTGAATAGAATCTGCTGTTCGAATTGTTATTGGGATTCCCTTACGTTTGTCATCCTCCAGTAATTGCCTGCGTTCTAAAAATCGCTTGTACCACTCAAAAGTCATTGATAAACACCCACTTCTATACACTTTTTGCATCATTTTGAACGTTTCTATGGCACTTGTGCCAAGTTTAGCGTGAAATTTAATAATAGCACGTTGTTCCATTATAGTTTTCCAACATGTAACAACATAAACTGATAAACAACATATCAAAAACAATGATAAATGTGAACTGATTTAAATAAAAGCTGTAGGTTATGTTCATATATGTCCAAACTTCATATAACATAAAATTTAAACAGATGTCGCTACTGGTTGCTGAGATATAGCTTAAGCCCCGGAATTTAATTTCCGCACCGTGTATATACTATATTGAGTTCTTGTACAGCACACATTTTTTAGCCATCTGCCCCGATTTTTTTCTCTTCGATGTAGTGGCACTTACACTAAATATCAAACTGTTTGAAAACTGTTGCCTTTATATCACAGTAGTTAATGACAAGATACAATGTATACATATTGAGATATTGCTCGCTAAATTCATCTAAAGAAAAACACTCAAAACTTATTTCGTCTGTAAGTTAAAAGAAAAGGAGGCGAAGCCTCACCCTTCGCATATTGTGCTGCGCAAAGCGAGCCACAGTCATCACGTACCTAGATTTTATTATATCACAGCATTTATTTATCAGAGTTTACTTGTGGTGGTTTGCAAACGAGCTGGCAAGCTACCCTCTACAGAATTAAATACACTAAACACAAATCTATTAGAGAAGTTTTTAAAGAATTGTATCACTATTAAATTGCAGCATAAAATGACAGGATACAAGGTACACATCGTGAGATATGGCTCACTAAAGCCATCTGAACAAAGACATTCAATACTTTTTTTTTCACTCGTTATAAGCTAAAAGCTTACGTCGATGCTGTAAGCTAAAAGAAATTCCGAATCGCCTGTACGACGACATCCAAGTATAGCGAGCTGGTCATAAACTAGACAGAGTCCATGATGCTCTTTAACTGTAAAGAGAGAGAGCCGAGGCCTCACCCTTCGCAAGCTGTACCGAGCGAAGCGAGACATTGACATCACGTACCTAGATATGCAATGTTCTTATATCAAAGCATTTATTAGACATATTTTGTATCTGATCGCTTGCAAACGAGCTAGCGATCTGCACCTTTCTCAACTAGATTCACTAAACACAACAATATTAGAGAACTGTCTTTAAACCATTATGAAGCCTTTAAACCTCAGCATAAAATGACAGGATACAAAGTACATATCGTAAGGTATGGCTCACTAATGCTTGACTTTTTTCACCCGTTATAAACTGAAAGCTTAGGACGATGCTGTAAGTTAAAGGAAAATCCCGAATCGGCTATACGACGACGTCATAGAATAGCAAGCCTTTTACAAAGAAGAGAGAGACCATGACAATTTTAACTGCAGAAGGGTGAGGCGAAGCACGCTATGACGAGCGAAGCAAGGCACAGCCATTACGTATCTGGATGTTGAATGCCTCAATTCGGTTTATTTAAGAGTCTGCGTAGCGTTTTACTTACAGTATTTCATTAATATTGTTTTTATATACGTGGATGCAAAAGAGTTTACAAATATTTCGTGCTCAGTTTGCAGCGAGTTCTTTATTAGTTACGTGCATCTTTGGAAGTAATGCAGTAATATTAGAGTGGTGCTTATAAACAAACCGGCAAACATATCAATAATATTCTTATAGCGCGCAAGAAAGTAGCAACTAGGGCTAAACAAATTTATTTTCCATATATATTTTATATATAAATTTTAATGTGACCATAAGATTTTTTTAACTAGTGATTGTTGACTACTTTTCTCTCATTTTTTAGCATATTATTAGTGAACAGGAAGAGTACAAATTATAGATACAAAACTGAAATATTTCTATAGGCAACAAAAGAAATCGAACGATGCGCAATATTTGGTTTTAATCGCATTATATTTGCAAATTGATAAATGGAAAATCCCACAATTTAGCAACGAAAAAATCGGTTCGTGATTGGCCTTGACTTTGAATATTCCTAGACAACATTATTTACACTATAATTCTTATCATAATTAATACGAGTTACTTTAAGATGTTTTGATAACACTATTTACATTACAATGCAGATTAGATTTCCGGAAGATGAATATTCAATTGAAGGCTTTGATAAAATTTCACTATTAAATAAACATGGAAAATTTAACTAATCTATAAAATAATCATCAAGGATAAATCCGCAATATCCTGCAAACACTCAGGTGCAGGTGCAAATTTATAAAAGACAATTTCAATTACTGGACATTTTAAAAATGGTAAATCAGCTCTGATAATCAATGCAAATAAAAGTTGATAACTTTAAGTAAACTTTAAATATAAATATGTAAGCATTTCATTTGATTAATTTATACCGAAAGTATTGTTAGTTCTGCGATAAAATATTGCTTGTAAAGGTACTGTCCAGAAATGGTGGAATTAAAGCTGTCTGTCTTTTTGTTCTTTGGTCTTGGAGCGTTCGCTTCAGGACAACAGCCTAGAGTTCCATATGAGCAAATGTACTACTGGAGGGACTACACTGGGGTAATACCACCCGATGCTGTTGACAATGGTTCAAATAAAACAAGCTACTTAGGGATCGGTTATTATAAGGATAGGCAAGCCAACACAGCTGGTATTCTGTTGCCCAATAATAAGCTTCACTTTACGTGCCATTCAGACACACGTCTTGACACAGGAATTACAGTAAAGGTGATTTTTTCAATATGATCCATCTTTAACTTGAACTTGTGGCTGCATCTTTTGTCAATTCAGCTGATTTGAAGGTTTGATTGCAGATTTTATGTGCACCCTCTACTTCTCGCCCCAGCTGGTATCCTGTTAATGTGCACGATATCCCTAAACTAACCAACTGCCATTTCATAAGTGGTTCGTATGAATATGAAGGGGTGTTAGGCCAACCCAGATATTTTGGACGTATTTCCATAAATGGAGTGTATCACTCAGGGAAGGTGTCCCAATGGGGGCTGGAATCTTGGGATATAGGCTGTGCTGATAAATACCAGGATTTGGAAGTTTTGGGATACTGCACTTAACTAACTAATCAATAAAAAATCCTGAGCGTGTTCACGCCCAATTTGTGCAATGGAAAATACTCTAATTTATTTCTGTACACTTTACGTTTTTCATGTAAGCTTATATATTCAATACCAAACTCTAGAAAAAAAAACAAGACATTCTATACAAGCTTTTAAAACGATTTTGTTCTGAGCCCGCCATACAGTAAACGACGTAGCAACATCCAGTGCGCATTTGCATTTAGATTTAGTTTTCTAGTGATTAAAAATGATGCAGCAGTAGTGCACTTCATAGTCAAACCAAACATTAATCTGGGTCGGATAGACTCCCGAAAGCTACTTTATATTTTGTATTATTCTAATTTTCTCGTTTCGCCTGCAGTTCTGGATGTATTTCCGCTCTTAGCTCCGCAATTCCATGAGCATAGAGAATGACAGTAAAACCAACGATTCCATTCACTTTAGGGCCACGAAATTATGGGTTTAATTTCGGTCGGTGACAGTCTGAGGTAATAGTCTTACTAAACGTAGGTAAATCTATAAATTCAACCACGTTCACTGCCGGATTGGGCTTTTGTAGTTAAGGAAATCGCATTAGCCTTACCCACCCATCCCTTCAAACCGCTTACTTATGCAAGAAGAGAATCGAAAAAGGGACATATTTATTCAATTAAATTCGATCGCGTAAAAAAGAAATGAAGAGAGAGAGAATCATTTCTGAATTTTGCCAGAGGTGTTCATTAGGCATTTCTTTGTAGACCCTTTGTATCTCTGATTATTAAAGCTGGGATCCGAGGGTTAACATTACATTTTAATAATTTGAAGGCACTGTGGAATATTTACAAAATTAAAGCTGCGCCATTTAGTTGAGGCGTGGGGATTAATTCTGTCAAGACAGAATAGCGCTCTCGTTAAGACTAGGACGTATGCGGGTTGCAATTATACTGAAAACAGCCGTCTTGGCTCATATCAAACCATTTATTTTATATGTAATCGTTTGCAAACGAGCGAGCGATCTACGTCCCGAGTGTGTAAAGTGCACACCAGTTTACAAAATATGAAATGCCAAGCTAATAGAGGAAACTAAAAATGCACCCGCATTTTTTCCAATAATGGCACCTAATGGTAGTTTAGATTGGGACATATTTTTCCCCCGCGCTATGCATGCAACCATATAAATGATGGAACATATGGAGAGAGGCGATCGTATAGGGCCCGAAGCCGTATCAATCTCAATATAATGGGACCGATCACGCAAAAATGTGTTGTTATTCGCTCAAATGGGGTTATAAGATGAATTATTATAGTTCAAAATGTAGTCGCTAAGCCCCCCTGGAATATTTATAGGAGCCGTTCAAAAATGATTGATTGATTGACGACGAATTATAATATTTTACAATAGACCAGTGAACTGCTTGCGCACCTCATCTATCTATGTATAGCGCTTTTTTTCTGAATAGCGACCCTTCATTTTTTGACGTAAAAGCGTCATTTGTAACATCAACTTTTCGAGGAGTGCCTGAGTGAATTGAACCGAATGCAAAAGAAGTCAGTAATTAAAATCAACCAAAAATGTGAATTTTTGGGTAAAGACGTTTTTAACTACTTTAACACAAAGAAGAAGCCGTCTTTATACACACGCTCTTTTGCATGACGCTCATCAATATCACGAAAAAATCTGAAAAAGAATTCCTTAGCCAAATCAGATGCTTACTAGTAGCTGCCTGTAATGAAATGAATAGCTAACTCTTCTATTTGCTATAGTTAAAATTTAGTCAAATAACCTTTTGCCGCCTTTATAAACACACTCTTTTGCGTATCGCTCATTAATAACACGAGAGAAACTCAAACAGACTTCTTTTGCCAAATTAGATGCTTGCTAGTAATTACCTGTACTGGAATGAACTGCTGACTCCTCTATTTCCTATAGTTAAAAAATTAGTTAAATGACCTTTTGCCGTTTTATACACATGCTTTTATGCGTTACTTTCATCAATAACACATGACAAACTGAACAAAACTTTTTTTGACAAATCAGATGCTTGCTAGTAATTATCTGTAATGGAATGAATTGCTAACTTGTCTATCTCCTTTAGTTAAAATGTAGTCAAATGACCACTTATACGTTACGTTTATCAATAGCACGTAACAAACTGAACAATACTTCTTTTGCCAAAACAAATAATTGCTAGTAATTAACTGTAATAGAATGAATTGCTAACTTGTCTATCTTCTATATTTAAAATGTAGTCAAATGACCTTTTACTGATTTTATACACACGCTCTTATGCGTTACGTTTATCAATAGCACGTATCACACTGAACAATACTTCTTTTGCCAAATCAGATGCTTGCTATAAATTAGCTGTAATGAAATGAATTGCTAATTTTATCTCCTATAGTTGAAATGTAGTCAAATGACTTTTTAATAATTTTTACACACGCTTATAAGCGTTACGTTTATCAATAGCCCGTAACAAACTGAACAATACTTCTTCTGCCAAACCAGATGCCTGCTAGTAATTAGCTGTAATGGAATGAATTGCTAACTTGTCTATCTCCTTTAGTCAAAATGTAGTCAAATTTACCAATTTTATATACACGCTCTTACGCTTTACGTTTATCAATAGCACGTAACACACTGAACAATACTACTTTTGCCAAATCAGATGCTTGCTATTAATTAGCTGTAATGGAATGGATTGCTAGCTTGTCTATCTCCTATAGTTGAAATGTAGTGAAATGATCTTTTATCGATTTTATACACACGCTGTTTCGCGTTACGTTTATCAATAGCACGTAACAAACTGAACAATACTTCTTTTGCCAAATCAGATGATTGGTAGTAATTAACTGTAACGGAATGAATGACTAACACGTCTATCTCCTATAGTTAAAATTTAGTCAAATGACCTTTTGCCGCTTTTATTCACACACACTTTTGCGTTACGTTTATCAATAAAACGTGACAAACTAAACAAAACTTCTTTTGCGAAATCAGATGTTTGCTAGTATCTGTCTGTAATGAAACGAATTGTTTACTCCTCTATCTCCTATAGTTAAAATGTAGTTAAATGACCTTTTGCCTCTTGTATACATACGCTCTTTTGCGTTACGCTCATCAATAACACGAGACAAACTGAAGAAGACTTCTTTTGCCAAATCACACGCTTGCTAGTAGTTACCTATAAATGCATGAATCGCTACCTCCCCTCTCTCTCTCTCCGATAGTTAAAATTAAACCAAATGATCATTTGCCGCCTTTATACACACGCTCTTTTGCGTAACGCTCATCAATAACACGAATGCTAACTACTCTACTTCCACTAGTAAAAAAGCTCTTCCTATGCGACACTTTCCAAAAAGAATTGTGGAACAATACAGACTGTTCCTAAAGGTATATTATTACTCAAAATGTGTCAAGTTCAAAATTGCCGGCTTCTTAGTTTAAGAATAACTCAACGTTTTCGAAAATTTACCGTCTATCCATTCAACATTCTCGTGTATGAACATGCACACTATAAATGTACTGGAGGATGTACAGTCTAAGTAGCGAAATGTTTCTGAATCAAGCTTAAGATTACGTATTTAATAGCAATATGTGCAAAACTCAAGTTGACGCTCTTAAAAACGGAATTATTTGACTTTTATATAATGTTCTTAATAATGTTGTTGGGCATTAAAGCTTAGCTGAAGCTTTTAATAATGAAATCGTTGTGGATATCAGGCGTTAGGATATTAAAAGCTTAGTTGATACTTTTGCGAACGGAAAGGTCGTTAAGTGCTAAAGTTGACGTTCTTAGTAATAAAAAATTTGGGGATATTTAAAAGAATTAATTCTGTAAATAACGGAGAATTTTTGAAAGTTACATTAGTTGCATATTTTAATCACTTGTCATTGATATTAAGCGTTTATTATTTAGAAATGTTCCGATATTAAGAATGTCAACTATGCTTCTCAGTATTTGTTACATAAGTTTGCGATTTTCTTTTCTTTTTATTCAAAAATATTGCAAATTCAAGGAACGTAAAT
Organism: Helochares maculicollis; assembly: GCA_033557835.1. NCBI lineage: Eukaryota > Metazoa > Arthropoda > Insecta > Coleoptera > Hydrophilidae > Helochares > Helochares maculicollis. The sequence continues at coordinate 25,448 of JAWQRO010000481.1, read as the reverse complement.
TATGGTTTTTAATATTGGAAAATTAAGCTTGCGCTTTTAATAGTGGAATATTTTAAGATTATGAAATACATAATTGGTGCTGTTAATAGCAAAATAATGCTAGATATGAAAAGCTGTAGTTTACTATGACGCTTTTTATAACGATGTTATATTTAGACGTTAAAACTTGAATTAATGTTCTTATTATCACAATATTTTTTTAAATTAAAAGCTTAAGTTGACGTGTTTAGTAACAGAGCGTTCATGGATTTTAGAAAAGTACTTGACGATTGTAATGCACAGTTGTTAGTGTAGTGTTAGAAACTTAATTTTAAGGTAGCAATCGAATGTTTTAAGATTAATCTCTTAAACTATCGATTTTACCATCAGAATGTTTTTGGACAAAAAAACTTAAACTTTAACCGTTAATTACATAAAAAATAGTTTGCTGTTAATGCGTTAGTTTACTGGTATCAACTAAAATTGTAGTATCCACAATTATTTTGTTATTAAAAGCGTAAAATTAATCGCTTAAAAACGTTCTACTATTAAAAGCATCGATAAAATTCGTAACTTCCAAATCGTTTCGTTGACTTTAGTATATATTATGTATAAAAATAGCTTTTAGTTTGTAATATCGAGACTTATTATTATTAATAGTTAACGAATTAAAAAAATATATTTTCTTATGAGTAGACGGATGATTAAAAGTTTGTCCAAAAGCCATTAATGCTATAGATAGGAATTCTATTATGTTTGTGCTTCTATAAATTCTAAATCATGCGTTGTACCCCGTTTTACGAAAATTCTCCTCAGGATGGGGTGAGGGACGGATATATAAAGGTATAAGTATACCAAACAACGTGTATGCCAGAGTTGGGTAAATTAAGATAACGGCTATTCTTTAAAATTAAAAAAAAATGTGTTTTGTCATTTTTTGAGAATTAAATTAAAATTATGCCAAGAAATGACAATTGATTTGGAATGCATACACCTCTTCAAGTTTTCAGACATCATTCTTCATGAATTCAAGGAGATGAAAAGATATAAAGGGTCTTAAGACTTAAGACTTATGTTGAAGTACTAAAATTTATAATAATTTAAGCTCAATCAAATGACGGCCTTGGCTTACATTTGTCAGTTTGCATGTCAAATTAATTTTGCTTATCAAGGTTTTAAATGTGCGGAAACTACAATAAAGTATGTGCATTTAAAATATAAAACACTTGATTAACTGTATTTCGCTCCTCAGAATATGTAATATACCAATAAAAATTTCGCAAGTAGGCAATATAGACAAATTTAAGGTTATATATTTTTATACAAAACTGATAGCTGCGAAAAATGTCCAATTATGTTATGTTGAAAGAGTAACTAAATAGGGAAAAATACAGAGAAATGCCGAACAGTTTGAACCACGCATGTCTTATTAGAGGCCCGAAAATATCTTATCCCCCATTTCCAGTCACCATTCACTCGAGAAAAATATCGGCTACAGCATTTTAAATGGAAATCTTATTCATTAAGTGTGTTTGCGACAATTCATGTGCTTCCAATTCAGGTACTTTCGGTGTAACAGTATCATTATTATAAAGGCGATTCATAATTTCAGCTACCAGTGTTTTCGCTGCATCAAAATATCTAAACAATATGAAGCTAACTCTTCTGTGTTCTATTGTTCAACCTATCGAGCTAGATAAGCAAAGCCCTAAAATTATCCTTTAATAGTTGAGTACTTTTTTGAGAATAGAACTCAAGTGGTAAAAAAAACTGGTCTTGTAGAAATGTTGTACAATATCTGTGAACGCAAGTGAATTTAAAACAATGAAATTGGTTTTGTTACAATTATAGACAAAACTCTAGGCAGGTATAAAATAAACAGATACAAGATTCGATTTCAGGAAACGAATATTCTGACTTTGAGCTAGCAACGTTTATTCTACTGTGGCGGAAAATATTCCCCTGGGTAAAATTAAAAATTAGTTATTGAGGAGAACTCACCTAAAATTCCACCAAGCTGCGTTTATTTGCTAGTAATAAATAAATCTAATAAAATTATATAAATAAAGATAGAATAATCTATAAATAATTTTTTACTAACTGTAGTTTTCATTATTTACTGCCATATTCCTGCTATTTATAGCCATATTTCAGCTGTTTAAAGCCGAACTTTAGTTAAATCATATCTCACGGCCAATTAAGCCGAAGTTGATGCATTTCCGCAAGTTTCAAGTCTCTCATTCGCGCTTAGCATGCCAAATTCCGGTGGAGATTCCGCGAAGGATTTTTGTTGAAGTTAAATGAGTTGTGAGTTACCGGCTAGGCAATGCGTAGCCGATGGTTCGGATCGAGGACGACGGAGCGGCGAAGAAGAGGGGGGCAAGTCTGGGTGGTATACTTAACTTATGGGCCATGCGAGTTCCCAAAGTTTTTTGAGTGGCGGCCATTAGAAGTTTCGATCGTAACAAATGATATTTGCAACCGGAGGGATATGAGAAGCATAAAACTTGGAGTGCAAATTTTTATTCTGGTTATTTTTCATGTTCCTTACGCGCTCGCTCTGGGGGAAAATTTGGGCAGGGATTCTAGTTAAGCTTTAGTTTTTACAACTTTCTTCAGTGATTTGCAATTCTTTTATGTGAGGAAATTACGTAGGCTCTTCCTTGTTTCAAAAAGCGGCGCTCCTTATTCAACTACTATGAATATTTCATAGTTTCTCTCCACAATTTGGTTGAATTGCACATGGGAAAGCGTAGTCTAAGCGCCCACTCCTAGAAAAATGAAGGAACCAATCGCTTAAGTGAAAAAATGACATATGAGCAAGCAAAATACAGGGAAACTGTAAAGTACAATCCATATTTCCAGGACATCACTGTTCGTTTCAATTCGTTGCGACAAAAAAAATCAGATTTTGCAGTTATATCCACTCTCCAAATAGTGGCTAATATTTAATTCATTTCAATATTGTGATGATTTATTTCCAATGTGCCGATGCGATGGTTCGCTGTTAAATTTGCGACATATTTGCCCTCTAAGTTTATTGCATGTTAGTTAATATTTTGAGCAATCAATAATAGTTTCACCACAGACAAGTCCAAATTTGGTGTTGTCGTAGGATAGTTAAAGTAGTCTGCCAAGCGCCTGAGGAATTGATCTTTATAACATTCTTAACTCTTACACCAAACAATTTCGACTAACAAATATGAAATTGAAAAAATTAAGTGCGCTCATGCATCAAACTAAAATTTTGTGATGCTAGGAGATCCAACGAAAATAACAGAAACATTTTCAATGAAAATGTGACCTAGAGAGTAACTCCACCTTCAGGTCTTTGTTTCCGTGAAATTGCGACTCAAATCTGCAAATAATTTGCAAACAATTTTAATTTAACTGCAAATTTAGAAGGTGCATTTTTAAAGCCGAATCGAATCCTTAAGAATTCGCGTTCCGTAAAAAATAAAAACTGTTCTGAGATGGTCACACAAAACTTCTTGCAATTGTAGGGAATTCATCATTTATGCCAAAATGCCAGCGGTGGCATAGATACGTATTTAATAAAAAGTGGGAAATTATAGCATTGCTGCAATGCAGAAAAACTGCAGATTGTATCATATTCTAAGTAAACAAATGTACAAAACCGGCAGCGAGGAGCCGTTTTCCATTTTATATACCGAAAATTTACGGTCATTTAACTTATATTTATGTTCTCAGTCTGTAAATGTAAACCAATCTAGAGGATTTCATTTCTATACCATGAATTTTTAAAATCAGAACACCGTTTTATTATTTTGATGTTCTTCCAATGCTGTAGCAGAAAATTAGATAATAATGCTGCAAAATCTAAGCTAGAAGTATGTGAAATTCAGATAAATCATGCGTGTTTAGGCTTTTTTGCATATTGTTGGTACACTCTTCATATAAACGTATGTGACGTTTCATTTCAATCTGTCAATTCATTCTTTGTTTACAAACCATTTAGTATCGACGAGGCATAGGATTGTTTCACAATGGAAAAAATCGAGTATCGTGCAGTGATAGAATTTTGTTTTTGGAAGGTTTAAAAGCAATGGAAATATATTAACGAATGTTGAAAGTATTCTTTTTTTGCCTTAAATTAGCACAGTAGAAAGATGGGTTGGCGAATTTAACCGTGGTCGTACAAGTCCTGAAGACGATACACGCCAAGGACGTCCAAAACAGCAACAACACCAGAACTTGTAGAAAACAAACTGAAACTTGGATCTTTTATCATGATTCTAAATCAAAACAAGGCGCTAAAGAGTGGTGTGAGTTCATGCGTGGAAAGTGTTTTTCATCAAATGATGAGGTCATAACAGATAGGAAAGCATAATTTGCACCCCTTCCAGATTCTCACGTCATGGAATTCATAAATTGAAATCTGGTTAGAACAAGTGTATTGATGTTCAGGGAGAGTATACTGACGAATAAAGTGTATTTCAAACCATAAAATTGTGTTTTTTCTTATCGAACCGCAAAACTTATTGGACTACCTAGTATATAAGGGTGGTCCTTATTTTTAGACTTTTAAGTTATCATTGCGGCACTATTAAATGCATCTAAATATGAATCCGATATTTCTTTAATTTTTGTATACGATTAAAAGGTCGCTATTAGATATCAAACTTTATCAAACTTTTGTAAGGCTATTTAAATATATTTTTTTGTCCATTTAATTCCTTATTTTGGCATTTCAAATGCAAGTGAAACACACTGAGACTTGCATGTGTATTTCACTTTAACAATCAATTGGGATAACAAGTTTATAAAAGATAATTCTGAACATAAAGCTGTAGATCTGCTCACAATTTTAGTACCAGAACTTGGAGCATATTACTACTGCTGTACATATCCGTTTAAGAAGTGCAGTATCCGTTCTTTTGGGGCAGAAAATGGAAAATATGTTTTCAGCTGCAGTGGATCAATTTTTTGCCTCGTTTACTGGACCTGATATACAGTTTTTCAAATTGCTTAAAAACAATTGCAACATAATTGACTAAGCAAGTACAAAACAATAACTGATGGCTCCGAGACAATGCACTGTGTTAAATGAGCATTTTGGCAATGGCTAAAATCTATGAATTAAAGTTTGGATTGTTGGAACGTCCACCGTATTCACCAGATTTGGCCCCCAGAGACTTCCATCTATTTCCAGACTTAAAAGAATCCATGCGTGGAAAGCGTAATTTGCAACTCATCTAGATTCTCACTTCTGCGATAAAATTCATAAATTGAAATTTCCTAGGATCAAGTGTATTGGTGTTCAGGGAAACTATACTGAATAATAAAGTGTATTTCATAATCATGAAACTGTGTTTTTGATATCGAACCGCAAAACTTAATGGACAACCTAGCAATATCAAGATATCGTTAGATTGAAAACTACAATATCGTACAAATAGTAAGAATTTTTATTGAAATCCAAGTTTTTTCTATAGATTCTGGCACTGGCAATCATATTGTTGCCATAAAATTCTGTGATTCATGAAAAGTTGTACATAATGTAAACAATTTTTTACAATTTTCATTTGATGTCTTGCTTTTTTGGCAACTAATAAGCGCAGTTTATTTATTCCTAAACTCTGGTGGCTATATTTAAAAGTTCAAAAAGTGAGGAGACTTTAAATAAACACGCAGGAACAAATTTTGGACATGTATAACATGTACTACATAGGTTGAAAATCTTTGGCCTAGCAATGACAGAACGTTGTTTTTTTAATGAAACTTATGGTTTTATTCTTTGACATAGTCGCCATGTAGGCTAATGCATTTGTTGTAACGGTCCCTTAACATTTCGGTACCGGTTCGATATTGTGAGGCTTCGAGGCCTTCAAATTAGGCGTTTGCTTCCATCTTGGCCAATTGTATCTTCGCCAAATGAGAGCGCGTCCAATCGATACAATAACGCACAATAATATTGTTTACTAATTGTTTTTCTATATTCGAAGTAGTCAATAAAAATAAGTCCATGTGAATCCCAAACAAAACTGACTAAAACCTTGCCGGCCGACTGTTGTGTTATCGGGCGCTTTGGACGACTTTCTCCGGTCAACAACCATTCAGCGGACTGCCGATTGGGCTTAGGTATGTAGCGATGTATCCATGTTTTATCCATTCTTACAAATCGGCGCAGAAAGTCGTTCTTATTAAGTTTGAATAGTGCCAGATTGTCCTTTGAAAGTTGAAAATGTTTGTTTTTTTGATTGATGTTCAAAAAACGCAGCACCCATCGTGCGCAAATGTAAGAATTCGTGAATGATATGACCTGCGCGTCTCTTTGAGATACCAATAGTGTTAATTAACTCACTCAATTTCATTTTGCGGTCACCCAACACAATTTCACGAATTTTCGCGAAGTTTTCTGGCGTTACTACCTAGCCTTCCTAAATGGGGTGCATAATTTGTGCTGGTACGGTACGAAATTCAGCAAACCAGTACTTAAACGTTGAATATGCTGAGGCAGATTTGCCATAACACATATCAAGCCATTGCTTTGCATGAACGATGTTTTTCCCATCAGGAAATATTGTTTTATCAAAACACGAAATTCACTGTTTTCCACTTTGAGATACCTTGAGAACGATTGGATGAAATGTCAATTAATTTATCATATATTCTTAACAATTTCCTAGTCATTTTAATTCACTAATAAAATTCACTAAAAAAGCACACGTTTATCATTTGTTGTTTTATCATTATAACCTGATTTCATAAAAAATATCTTAATTCAGAAGATTGCATAAAAATCTATGTAGTCTAAAAAATGATGAATTTTTTATGTAGAAATTACAAAAGATCCTGTGAACGATTATGAAATTCTTCAACATACTTTTTTCCATTGAAATCAGAAATAGTAGAGATACGGTCACTTTGAGACCAATAACTTGAAAACGATTGGATAAAATGTCATGAAATTTTGATAATATTGATAAAACTCTACAACAGATATAGAGATATCTTGTTTGCAGAGCAATTTCTCGGTCAGGTCTAAATCTTTTTAGTCAATGCAGACATGCATATAATTAATATATTACATATTTTTAACAATTTCCTGGTTATTTTACCATAATAACCTGATTTAATAAAAAAATATCTCAATTCATAAAATTGCATAAATATCTATGTGGTCAAAATTTACAAAAAATTGTGAATTTTTTATGCAAAAATTACAAAAAAGTTTTGAGAATGATAATGAAATTCTTAAACAAATTGTTTTTCACTTCTGACATTCGAAAATTTATTAATGAGATTATTATAAAAGTATTCAGAATCTAGCAATTGTAAAATATTTCAGTTTGTCTAACTGTTTTTCTGTATATAAGTTTTCAAGCAATCCTTTGCTCGTTTTAATACACTTTATATTATGCAGGCTCTAACAGACACAGGTTTATCTTTCGTTTTATCATAAGACCGGGACTTCATAAGACAATAATTATGTTCATAAGATTGAATATTTGAAAACTTTACATAATGTTAAGTGATTGGAAAGTTATACATTTGCACAACGATCTATGTGGTTTGAAATTCTAAACGAAATGCAGAAATGGCAAAACAATTCTGTGAATAATAGCGAAGTCTAAATAAAATTTCCTTCCAGCGAAATTCTATCCCTATAAAATAATCCTGTAATCTGACATTCTAATGACTTTAATTGTTTTGTAGTTTTGTAGCCGCAGACTTAAACTTTGTAACATTTGTAAGATACGTTATTCAAATTTGGTTTGCATAGTTACAGTTGTAGTTAGATTCTCAAAAAATTTAAGAAATTTTTATCAGAAATTGAAAAAAAAACACGTTAACAGTAATGGAACCTAAGTGAAAATTTCCTTGTTATGTATTGGGTTGGCAACTAAGAAATTGCGGATTTTTTGTAGAAAATCAATGACAATTTTTTCATTCATCATTATTAAATTTTTTACTATTCAAGGAGTTTTGTAAAGATCGAAACAAAAAGTAATCATAGGTAGCAAGGCCAGGACTATATGGTGGATGTGGCAAAACATCCCAACCAAGCTCCAATAATTTTTGCCGAGTGACCAAAAATGTGTGTGGCTTTGCATTGTCATGATGGGATACAACACTTATTCGATTTGTCAATTCGGGTCGCTTTTCTTCAACTGCATTGTTTAATTTCGTTATTTGTTCCATGTAGACATCAGAATTGATCGTGAGGTTGGGTGGTAAGAGTTTAAAATAGACAATTCCTTTGCAATCCCACCTAACGGATAACAAAACTTTCTTAAGATGAATATCAGCTTTTGATGTTGTTTGAGTTGGTTCACCTGGCCTGCTCCACGATCTTTTCCTCTTGATATCATTGTAAAAAACCGATTTTTTATTGCCAGTTATCAGTCGTTTTAAAAATGGATCATTTTCATTACGTTTCTTTAGCAAATCGCAGCTGTTAATGCGTTGCATTAAATGCGTTTCTTTCAGTTCGTGAGGAACCCGTGTATCGAGTTTTTGAACATAGCCAAGTTGTTTTAAGAGACTTTCAATACATGTATGTGATACATGAAGCTTCTCTGCAATCTCATGTGTTGTACTGTGACGATCCGAATCGATTATTGCTTTGATTAGGACATCATCAACTTCAACTGGACGAGCAGAGCGTTTTTCACCTTTGAGTGAAAAATGACCAGAACACCATAAACAGCACATAACTTTTTATGAGCTTGCAATGTGTTTTTCCCTTTGTGGAAATAAAAAAGCAAAATATGACGAAAATGTTCCTTTTGATTTTCCATTTTTCAACGATGGCCAAATGAAAACTACGCAACCGATCAAAAAACTTTATTTACTGATTGACAGCTAAATTGCCAACTATCAAATAACAAAATGTGTTTTACAGTTGTACTACGTCTGCAAACGTAAAAATTCAACTGAAGCCATCTACGAGTGAAATTCACAATTACTTAGTTGCCAACCCAATAATTCAAACCATTGGATGTCAAATTCGGCAACCTGACATTCAAATAGTTATAATATATTATGCTGAATTCTTGATTTTATCCCTGAAACTAAATCTATAATCTGGAAGAGGTGAAAGATTTTTGATTTTAACATGATGAGTTTTCGATCTGGAATTTTTGAGTATGCAGACTTATAACCATACAGTTTTGCTCCTATAATTTAGAACAAAATTTACAACAAGATGTAGAAGTAACAAGCACAATTTCTTGTTACAAATGTTACGGAACATTTAGTTTCAGACTGGAGTGAGTGTTGAAATTAATATAGAATTGCTAAAACTGAATTGGGAAATACTTTTATAGCTAAAATGTTGAGCGAATGCACTCTTTTGACAATATATACTCCATACCTATATAGGTATAGGCCAATAAAGAAATGTAACTGTTATATAGTTGTTAAGTGAAATATTGTAACGCGGGTGGTCAATACTTTTGAACTGAAATGCAGTCTTGTGTTTCAACTAACTTAACTGTTATAAATCCTGTTAATATCGACAAGGAAATGGCTTTCGTTGACACAATTACTGATGTTTATGAGGTAACGTACTGCAACGCCTGTCCATTCTTTAAATCTAAGCCTCACTTTATAAGAAGAACCATAGCAAGGCAGACTCAGGTCTACATAGGAAATAAATAAGCGGAGAGATGGTGAATTAATTTAATAAAGAGCATCAAAAAGTTAACTATATTATGTAGACTATAGATTGTAGGTGTAGCTCGAATTTTTTCGTCTTTGCTGTTTCCATTAAAAATTAACCTGCAGTTTAAGAAACATTTTGCTCAGAAGTAATTGTTTGAATTGCCTGAAAGATACAACGTAAACAATTAAAGAAATTGCGCTCCAACATAAAACAGAGGAAGACAATCGAATTACTTTCAGGTATTCCCGAAGCAAACCGGCGGTATTTACATTATTTATACCCACGTGGCAGATATCAGCCCATCTATACCTCATCTAAAAACTTTATGCATCCGTTTTAAGAAAGGACTTCCTGGAATAAAAGGCCGCGCTCCGCTCCAGTTCCAGCTAAGACGTGGCGAGGAGAACAAAACAGTTGTTCCTCAATTCCTCTCAATTTATACGTTGTTAGCTCAAGTCTTGACTTCCGGAAACTTACGTTTAGGGAACGCAGACGTAGCTCTCTCTGCAGCCGTATTGAATTCAGAAGCGTAAAACTTGTTAGAACTCCCCAACAACAAAGTTCCAATCTGGCCCTGTGCTCCACACGATAATGTATACGTTCTGTTCGTCCATCATCAGGGCCTCCATAAATAAAATTTGACCCTTATTTGGCCCCGTTATTAATTCTCCCCTTGCGTGGCGCGCAACGAATACAAAATGGAATCTCATTGATTGGAAAAAGCTATCTCACAAAGGATCCATACAAATATTTATCAAGTTCGTCAGTGTTTAAAGGGAAATTGCGCTCTCCCGCTCTAGCCCCCAATTAAAATGTAGCGCGCCCCAACCGACCGATCGTAATTTAATAAGCGGCCAGTGCTTTCCATTTAATATTCGAAAAGACCTCACAAAACACCAGCATACACACTGTTTAGCGTGGCCAGCCGGTTACGCTTGGCTCCATTTAGTTTGATGTATTTATAGTTTGTTAGTAAATCATTCAGTGGCTACATACAGCATACACATGTACGAATACGTACACAGAAATACATACGTACACACATAAACTGTTTGAGCTGACATAATATTTGCTGATGCAGGCAACATATGTATTTGCGTTATACAATTCATAGATTACGAATGCTTTATAATTATTTAGAGTAGGTCACAGGTAGACACGGATCTGCGCCGGAATTGGAAGAAAGATGCCCTTTGAAACGACCACTTTTAGGGCATCGTTTGGGGAAGCCAATCTCGGTGCAATCTAGCGGGTAAAAAGAGCGAAAAAGGATAAACATCATCAATCCCGCGCGAAACCACCCCCTTGCCCTGGAATAATGTACGATCTTGTTTTGTTTCCCCCCTTTTGAAGAAATATGAATAGAAGTTTACTAAAGCCGTCATATATCACCCTAAAACCAAAGAGATAGTTCGGGTGGAGGCTAATAAACCTGTCACCAGTTCAAGACAAAGCCCCCTTATATTTAAATTTACACCGGAGCTAAGGGATGGGGAGTGGAGACCGGTCGCGGAAACTTACGGGTGCCTACTTCGACCCTCACTCCACTCTCGCGCGTCCCCAGATCAAAAACTGCCATAAATCTGACTTTCTTGCTTTTTCATTTTTTAAACTACTTTGAAGCGCTAATAGAATAACCCTCTGATATCCACCGATCTTCCTTAATGTCTGCGTTTCTCAAACTGTGGCTTCCGAGGAAACATCAGGGGTTCGTCGAGCCACGGAATGAGGGACACTTGTTCATTTTGCGACATTTTAACGCTATCAACCAAGCGCTATGATTACTTCCAGCTGTTAAACATTCAAAGTACGAGATACAACCGTAATTAGTGTCTGAATTTTCATTTATTTATTATGCTGAATCATAAGTTTAATGGAAGTCCCACTCGGATTTCTCAAATATTTACATTACGAGCTAAAAGAAATAAATGTAGTAAAATTTTCCAGCAGGAGTGCGGAAAGTTTAATGGGATCTAATATTGGAAGCACGCGTCCAAGCTTTGATTGCAGCCTGACAACATCATTGAGCAAATGGATCAACTTGACAATTTGTATAAATAACAAACATGCACTGCTTACTGATTTAATTTCACTGTTAAAACATATGCACGATGTGAACTCGCAATTTCTTGTTGGTTTTTTCTTTTGTACATGTTTTAACAGAGCATTTCAAACCAGGGCTTAAAATATGCACATATGGACCGTCTTGATAAATCAAGATATTTAAGCATATCTTGTAACGCTGTTTGATTCAAAAACTAGCGTGAAATTGTGAAAAAATATCACACTTAGAAATTTAAATTGTCGTTGAAAAACGAAGCCTAGTTGAAAGGCACTCAAAGTGAAAGGAAAGGTTCAAAATGTTAAGAGACTGACGAGTTGACATGATCAAAAACTTGCTTTGCTGATATTTAAATGCATAGTAGAAAATGCGTCAAAATTATGAAGCTAAAATGAGCCCTGCAAAAATTTACAACATTGTAAACACAGTAAAAATTTAACAATAAGGACTCTTTTTATTATAGAGGTTGAATGAAAAGATTAGAGCATACAAAGGCTCAAGGAAATGACTACATATTAGAAAGAATAAACAGTACAATTAGCTTAGCATCAAAATCAAAAGGAAGATACTGAAGAATCTAAAGATACAGAACATGTTTGAAATCAAAGCATGAATAGCTACAGATATATCAAGATGTTAGCACTTAACAGAGACTGAGCAAAAGTAGACAATTTTACTAACAATCCAGAATGAATCTAAGCATAAATAGAGAGTGAAGAGATTCTTAATAATCCCAGAAATGCTCTAAAAAGATAAGCGACAAAAATGAGAAAAGTAAATCTTATGGTACCACTCTTAAGTCAAGTCAAGTTAAATTTACAATACAAAACATTAGACATATCGAAGTTGGAGCAATTTTTTTTTCAAAATCTTCCATAGGACATCCAGCTCTTTACCTAATATGATAAGGTACTTAAACACTTACTTATTTTCTAATAAATGGGTGGTTTCTCCACGTTCAATTGCTCAAAAACTTAACAGTCAATGCCAGATTGTAATAAATTGAGATAACTAAATCATGCAAATGTTTTAAGAAATAAATTATTAAATATTGCAAGAATCAGGCAGCTGGTTTAAAGAAATAAAAAAGAACTCGCTTATTGTCGAGCATAGAAAACGTGCAACGATGTAAAGCTTAGCAAAGAAATTCTGAGAACTAAAAATTCTTCGGAAATCTCGATATCTTTGAAAACTGTTAGGAATATCAAGAAATGAATCCTCAACAGCTCTAAGATATGGGAAATTAAGCCGTGAAGTTGTTTACAGGGATTTGGGGTATATCAAGAATTAAAAACAGACATTAAGGGGGTATTCTAGTTTAGAAAATTGAAAAAAATCGAATTTTTTTTCATATTTCTAAAGTTTAGACATTCAAGAATGTGACACTATAAGGATTTTATAAAATTCTCATTAGTTTCAGAGTTAAAGCCGTTTGTAGTAGCCCGCATCGGTTCCGGTCCGACCGTTACAAATCAACAGAAGACAGTAGGCGTTCCCGGAATTTCAATGGATGAAAACCCCTTATAAAATCTATTATATAGGTTTTTAAAATCTTTATTTAATTAAAAAAACTTACAAACTGGTTTTGTTGAAATATTATCTCTTTAATTTTATTTTAAGTTAGTTTTGAACTAACCTATCAGTTAAATCACCGAAAACTTGTCCGAAAACTTAAAACGCGTTTTTCTCGAAACTACTTTTTTCGGGCTGGCGGAACGGATATCTCGAGTTCTAATAAACCGAGTTCCTTCAAATTTGGAGAGAATGTTCTTTATACATCCCTTTATCGTATTAACCACGACCATAACGATAACTTTTCATTTAGTACTTTTAAAAAGCTCGAGAGAGTTAAAAAATCAGGCAAAAATCAAATTTTTTTTCAAACTGCCGCCATTTTGTCAAAAACATTTGTTATTTCTTGTCCGTGGTTCATACAATAGCAGCATCTATAATAATTATAATTTTGGCATTTTTTTATTTTTCCAATCACTAAGAGGGTTGAATTCACGCCCGCCAGGACAACTTGTTTTTTTGGGACCCCCCACTTTGACTCTCCATAACTTTGTGGATTAAATTTTATTTTTTTTGTAAATTATTTTATGTACTATTAAAATATAAATAACCAAACTATAAAAAAATGTATAGTAAAAATATTATTTGTTTCAATTTTACAGCGCTTCAAAAACCGGGCGAAATTCGTGCCTCTACACTAGAATACCCCCTTAAAGAAATCGATCATTTAAAAATACAATCGGGATGATTTTTAAAAACTATACTTCAACAAATTACGAAATTTAGTATAAAGTTCCAAAAAATGCAAATATTCTTAAAACTTTATCACAAGAAAAATCTGGCGAATTGCCAAGCTGATCTTTGAAACAGAATAGAAATGTATCAAGAAATGAAATCGGAAAAACTATAAGAATTCAGAAAATAAATCGTCAAAATTACTATTTTGAGGAATTAAGAGTAGCTACATCTAAAATAGAAGCTAGACATTTAAATAATCATCTCAACGAGGTAGTACAATGAATCTTAGAACAATAACGAGAGATCTAAATAATCAACGTTCGTGAACTTTTAGTCAGAAAATAGCAGTAAAGAACTCTCAATTAAAAAAAACAACTCAGCCCAGAGACTATCTTGAAACACAAAACTTAAAATCTGCTTAAAAACAATCTATAAATGGAAAAAACTTCTAAAAGATGCAGATCCAATTACTTAAGAAACGTATGTTCCATCAACCAACCCTGAACATCAAAAAAATGAACAGTATGAAGTATTGGGAAGTAATTCGTATCGGGTGATTTTGGCTTACAGTTTTATTTTTTAGTAGCTTTTTCACAATAATAGCGAGTAGCTTGTGCAAGGATATTAAACAAGTCGTATTAAGCACTCTTGTAGTTTGAAAATTAGCATAAATTTGAATGAATCTGAATCACAGAGCATCTCGTATTCTGCTAGTTTAGAGATTCAAAACCGAAACTACTGCTTTGAAAGTCGACCCACGAAAAAGCCGTCCTTTGAGCAACTATAAACACCGTCACGAAACCGCTGTAAAACGTACGAAGATTGAAAGAGAACTTGAGTGGACATCAATTTAGAACAGATGTCCAGATCTACTTCCAACTATCACATACGTGTCTGCGCCCTTGATATGGATTGGGGGTGTAAACCTTATAGGAACAAAATTACCTAATCAATTACATTAAATTTTCAGTTTAAATTGACGTGCGACCACATAGTCGCAAAAGAACTTTTCCTGCTTCTTTTTACATACCCGTATCTAAAGGAATATAAGTGTAATGACTAAAAAATATTCAGAACTAAAATAATGATGCAAAATTTTACAAGGAATCACGGAAAATTGCTTGGATCTTTCGTGTAAAACCTATTTTGAACAATTCTTACACTGTATGCGTTTTTCATTGTACTTGGGCTTCGCTTTGAACTTAGACAAAAAGTCAGAAGGCTTGACCTCAATTGACTTAAGATATCGCGTTGTTTTAGAAAGTATTATCGGAAGTGATAAGGTTTCTTTCTTGGCAAAGAAGTAATTTAGTTCCTTTTTAGAGAAAAATGTGATTTCATTATTGAAAGTTTTGCATAGATATTATAAACGGACTGCTGAAGGAAGCTTCCTGTATTGCATCCTACAAGACTACATCTAGAGAACATTATGGCCTATCATTTCTTTTAATAATATTCAAATCAATATTAGGGTGTTCTCAAAAGACAAGCGACAAGCATTTGACCCTATCTTTGAAAACGAACTATTTAGTTCGCCATGAATCAATTATTGATAGGTTTTGAAGACATCATCACCCCTGTTATGGCATTTTTATGGTAGCAAAAAGCTTTCAGTTTAAATTGCAATTTAAATTAAGTTCAATTTTTTCACAGCATTTAAATTAGAACTCGTAGAATTAAGTCTTCATTTTTTTTCATACAACATTGAAACATCAACTAGATAGGATGAATTATCAGTTACGTAATTATAACATAAATATCCGTCGGACATAGAAACAATTTATACCAATTGCTAAATTGTTTTTACGTACATTATTATAACTCATTGAGGACCATATCGGTTTAATAATCCTAGTTTCCTCTTTTAAACAAAGATAATTTTAAATAAGTGCTATGACGTAAACTGTGATTGATTACATTTAAAGCAAAAGCATAGTAAAAAATTTATGCGTAAAATTCAATTTTATGTTATGTAAGCCTTTAATATTGTTTCTATTTTTAAGTCTGCTGGAACTTAGCCACTAAGAAAAATTTCTTGGCAAGTCTTGTGCCTTTTACCATTTTGGAAATTAGTAGAGCTAGTAAAATTTCATTCTTCAGTTGTACTTCTAATCCCCTGATTAAATGGTAAAATCCTATATCTGCCTTAATTGCATTATTTATTTTTCCTAGCATTTAATTATTTCAGTAACATAAGATGCGCGTCTGTGAGCGTTCCTCCACTCTATTAACTGATTATACTTCTGGTAAAAGGGGTGGATTGACTTACGTATTTGTTAGTTTGTAACTTTTTATCCTGCACTCGTGTATGTTACATCAAACTTCGTAAAAGTTTGCATGCGGATTAAGGAGTTTTAAAAAACACTTCTCAACTTCTATCAAGAGCCTGACAAGACGACATAATCTGGCAAAACCTGCCACAGATTTGTTTCGAACTTTTAACCTTACCTTCACGTATGCGTTTCATTAGATTGTAGGTTGTTGCATACAGATCCAGGATTTTTAGAAGACACACCTTGATTCATTTTGAGAAAGTCTATATACCAGGTGCGCAAGTTTAAAATGTCGTTTTGTTGTCAAGAGACGGCGCATGAAATCTTTTGAAGTACCCTTTGAAACCCAAAGCAGCATTTTTTTGGTAAGACTGCCCACTACAAAACGACACATTCGTTTAGTTGTTTACGTGTAAGTACCACACTTCTTATTCGTGTTAGACCTGTCAAATTTTGTGCCAAGTAAAGAGCATTCGCAGCATACAATTATTTTCTTGTTCAAACAAAATAAAAAGGCATCAGAAAGTCATGAAATTCTTGCAGAGACTTACTGTGATCTTGCTCCAACAGTCAAGACTTGTGAACGCTGGTTTCAACGTTTTAAAAGTGGCGATTTCAATATTATTGACAAAGAACGTGAAAATCGACCATAAAAGTATGAAGACGACGAATTACAACTATTATTGGACGACCACGATACACAAACACAACAAATGATGGCGGAGTAGTTGAATGTCATTCGGAAAGCCATTTCCGATCGCCTAAGAGCCGTGGAGAAGATTCAAAAGGTTGGAAAATGGGTTCCACACAAACTGAACGTACGAGAGATGAAATGACGAAAAATTGTGTACGAAATGCTGCATTTACGCCACAAAAGAAAGATTTTTTTTGCATCAAGTTATAACTAGCGATGAAAAATGGATATATTTTGAGAATCTCAAACGGTAAAACTCGTCGGTAAGGCCAGAACAACCATCAACATTAAGTACAAAACCGGATCGTTTTTGGTTGTTTTATGTGTGGTGGGATCAGAAGGGAGTAGTGTACTACGAGCTTCTCAAACCCGGCGAAACAGTTAGTACCATCCACTACTGACAATAAATGATCAATTTAAACCACACGTTGATCGAAAAACACCCAGAATGGGCTCAAAGACACGGCAAAGTCATTCTGCAGCATGACAACGCTGCTGCACATTCAGCCAAAGTGTTCAAAGAAGCGATTTTGTCGCTTGGTTGGAAACTTCTACACCATCCGCAAAATTCACCAGACCTGGCGCCTTCTGATTATCACCTCTTCTGATTAATGAAACACGCGCTGGCTGAACAATACTTCAAGACTTTCAAGGATGTACAAAAATGGCTCGATGAAAGTTGAAGCTTTCCTTTAGAATGGTATCCATAAATCATAAAAGATGGATAAAATGTGTAAAGAGTGTGAGCCAACACTTTAAATAAAAAATGTTTTACCATTGTTCTTAAATAATTGCGTATTTTTCATTAAAAAACGACATTTTAAACTTGCGCACCTGGTAAAGTAGCAAAACTTGCTGCAAATTTCATTTGAAATTTTAGCCTTACCTTCATGTGTGTATTTTATTAAATTGTAGGTTGTTGCATACATATCAAGGATTTCTAGAAGACACATCCTGATTCTTTCCGAGAATCTCACAAGTCGACTGAAAGCGGCAATAACTGTCGCAAATTTGAGTTGAACTTTTAGCTTTACCTCCGTGTGTGCGTTTCATTAAATTGTAGGTTATTGCATACAGATCGAGGATTCTTAGAAGAGATTTTCTGAATTCTTTCCGTAGGGCTCATGAGACAACATAAGCTAACTAAAGCTGTCGAAAACACCAAACGGCCACTCTTGGGAGTATCTTGAAGCAACGACTTTGTTGTGTAAAGATAAATCTGACAATGTCATACTACTGAAAATCTTAGTGACAAAAGACTTGATTGGAAATTCAACATTTACGTAAGGAATTATTTGACTTACTTGTTTGGTTGCCAAATATGGTACATTTAAAATTTTTCACCATACTTCCATATGCGTGACATTAAATTGTAGGATTTTATATGCAGATTCGGGATTTTTAGAGGAGAGCTCTTACTTCCTGCCGTGAAACAGAAGACGAAATAAACTAGGAAAAGTTATTGCATAATTGCTTTATTCTGCAAATACAGCCTGTTTCAGAATTAAGTTACAAAACTTAAAGAGGTGGTAGATATTAGAAATAATAAGCGATAGGCTTTTGTTTGCATTTTGGGGCATAACTAGTAACAGAGATATTAATTACATGTGCATGTTAAGAACCACTGGCGGAATTCCCTATAACGTCGTTGGTCGAAGACAGAAGTTTATTGCTATTTCAAAGAATTCCCTTCTAGTCTAGGCTTAATGCAGCTGGACTCGAACAGACAAAATTATAATTAAAACCTTGTTGAAAAGGAATACAGACAAGCGAAAAAAGTTAATAGTCAATTAAATTTCAATCGAAGAGGAAAGATACGGGGCACGCGTGAGGTCAATTTTTAACTAATTTTTGCATTTCGATGTATTTTATTCATTATTTACGATTATGCCAGTTCGCTAAACTAGAAAGGTATAAGCTTTATTCAATGGTTATGTTAATATGTAAGTCACCTCAACCTATTAAAAACGCAATAAGAAAGAAACGTTTTTTTATAGTGGCTAAAATCATATAAATGAAAGCGCATACTACGCTACTCTAAAACCTACAAAAAAATTATTGCAATAAATTACAACCACAGAGGCACGAGAAGCTCCACTTGTTGACAAGTGTTTTTATTTGATTTGATATGTTAAATTCAACGCCAGCTAATAAGATATTCATTTTATAACTAATTTACTATTTACGTTCCCGGCTTCTCGAAGATCATTTGCCCCTTCTGTCGATATCTGTTAAGCCGGGTCACAAATTTACTCTTGTGCGTTGAATTTAAGTCGCTTTAGATTTAAAACTAAAACGGTAAAATAAATGCAATTTGCTTTTGACTAATTTTCACTTTACAACTATGAATTAGTTTGCGATGCACAATATAATCCTCTTTCTTGCGGGGGTAAGATAAAGTGAAATTATGGCAAGGCTATCTTGTGCAACGTGCCTCAGTAAAATGATGTTCTTTTTTATGTTTTTCTTTCATAAGGACGGTTTTGCGTTCATGAAAGAATGTAATCTCGAGGTTTTGAAGGATCTAACGATGTGTTTGATTGTGATGCCGTAACTTTTATAGCAATAACTGTGCCGTTGTGTCTGCCTAATATTCTTTAACCCAGCATAGTCTATCGGCATCATTTCAATTACATCAAGAGTCCTAAACTAGCCAAAATATCCACATTTTTATTTATACTTAGAAAATACCAGGTCGTGTTCTTAACATGTAAGTTAAGTATTAAAAAATAATTCTGCAACACCCTGTATATTAAAACAGTCTTCATTATGCTTTTAGCAGATCTTTTTAATATCGTTGGCTAAGACCAATTTCATGCTTTGTTAGAATATTCTTCAGTTTCCTCATTTTTACTATTGTTCAGCTCTGCTTCGTTTTTAATATTTAATTTATACTTCAAAATGTATTCAAATTTTCATTACGGTATTCAAAATCAGAAAATATTTATAGATATAGTTGAATTATTTGCTTTACCACGATTGCACATGTGTTAAATTTTAAGCTACGCCTTAAAATACTATATAAAAGGATGTATTAAAACTTTTATCACGATGTCTCAGAATACAGTCTATAAAGTGCGCTCCTTAGATATTTTTGGATTTATAAAATTTATTCACCGCTACCAAATTGTAAACAAGGTGGTTTCCTTTATGACAAGTTATATCAATAATGAAATTGGTAATGGTAAATACGAAGTATTTGTGAGAATATTCTGTGGCGGATGACGCTAGTGTAAGTTACAAGAGAACTTGAGTTTACGTCAATTTCAAACAGAACTTTAGACGAACTTTCAACTATGATCTGAATATGCCAATAGGTGAATGATTCGCTAAACATCTTTAGGGTAGGTAGATATCTGGAGTAGACTAGCTTAATTTACTTTTTTTACTTCTTTCTTTTATAAACAACTCAAGGAAAAGTTTTATTGCTCTCTTTTCCCAAGCTGATTCTCACTGCCAGTAGTTTCTACAACCTTTATTTCTTTGCGTTCCTAATATAAATATTTGGGAAGACTGAGTGGGCTTTTCATTAGATTTATGAAAGATTCCGTTCATTTACGTAGCTATAAAACACGATTTTTGTGTCGTTCATGGGCTTGCTTTATAATAATATTGAGTATAGACACACCAGATTCTAAATATTCTGAAATATTTGTTTTGCTTAATAATAGATGTAGATTTTTTCAATTATTTTATGTATACTTTTACTTGTAAAGTCTATAACTCCACTCTCTACTCAACAATTCCTTATATATACTACATAAAAGTACCTACGAATTGAATAATTAGACAACAAAAACTTACAACTGATGGAATACTAAAAGTAGAATTGATACGTAATTGCGAAATGAATAACGAATAAATTTAAATAATCATTGTGATCAGTAAACAAATACAAAAATCTGACGATGTATTATCGAGAATCTTGTCTCTTGCAACTGACAATTCATATGAGAAGAGAAATTGAATTACAACAACAAAATCTAGAAACGTGCATTTAACGAAGCAAAATCAAATTTATAGCTTAAATGTAGGCCTCTGTCAGATTTTATATAAATACGAATAACAGTAAACTACATTAAATTCATTAAGTATTTTAAAATTTGAGTTGGCAAAACTCCTATTTACGAAATTCATGCAACTGTATTAGACTAATCAACAAGAATGGCAGCACTAAATTAAATATGTCCTTAAAACTAATTTATATCTAAGCATCTTAAGAGCGTCAAATAAATAGTGGAACAAATCAAAAAGCGGTTTTAACGAGACTTAAAAATGCATTGAGCTATTAAAGAAGTCGATTAAACAAACAATAGATAGCAAAAATGCTATTTTGAGAAACAAGGCAGAGTCTCGGGGAAAATTTTCCTGATGTTACAAATTCAAAATTGCCTTTCCATTACCGTCAGGTCTGGCGATTCAATTAGCTTGATTTTTACAAAAAGATCGAACTGTACATAATATTTTTTCTATATCCTCACATCTAGCTTCGGTTGATTGTTTATATCTAAATTTACAAAAATTCTGTTTTATAGGTATAGTTAATAAGAGTTGCAATTACCGGAGTCTTTCAGAGCACAGATTGGGAAACGTATATCTGCCTGTTTGACTGTACTGTTTTTAAGCAACTTGTATGATTATTTTCAACTGTTGAGCTGTTGAGCTTTCAATGTATATCAAAAAATACACCCCAATTAGAGACTGTAATTTTCATTCCATTACAGAAGCGAGTCTTTCATAAATTTAATGAAAATCCCACTCGGTTTCCCCAAATATTTACATTACGAGCTCGAAGAAATAAATATAGTAAAAATCTGACAGTGAAGACGGCTTAATGGAATCTAAAATTGGATTAAGGCGATCACAATGTGTCTGCAACCTGACGAAAACGTAGATTAAAATAAAAAACTCGAATTTACAATTAGCAACTTAGTTATTTTGGTGGATTTTTAAATGTTGACTTATTACACGATGCCTAAGCGAATTAATGTAATGGATTAGCATTATATGGTAATCATAACCATACATACCGTAGTGACATTTTCAATGATTGAGTTATGACTAAATGATTAAAGCGCCCATTTGTGTAGTAACTATTTTACGAATCAACGGAATGAACGCAGCTTTAGTTCGATTCCTGGCATTCATTTTTCGAACAACCGAGTGTGTTCCCCAGACGAAATAGATCTCCGTGTTAATAATGTATCCGCTATGTCCACGCCTAAATTCGGTGCATTAATGACGATGCAATGCGCCAAACTCCAACCTGAAAAGATCATCCATTACCGGTAATTTTCGACGCGTCGCGACGCAGCGTAACGCGACTACGATTCATCGCTGGCAATATTTCCAAAGGGACTTTGGATATGGTAATTTATGTTTTTAGGTCCTGTCTCTCTGTGTGTATAATTTCCATTTGTAATTTATATCCAAATTAGCTGTCAAAAACTGGTTAAAAATATCCAGTTCGAAACAAAAAGCACGTTGGCAAAAGAATAGGATAAATGGCTCGAAATATAAATGATTAACCCGAAGACAAAAGAAGACTTACCGTATGCTCCTCGAATTATTGATTGTGCCATAATTTTAAAAGAGAGATTTTATACCTGGAACAAAAAGCAGAATTAATAGGATTTCAAATGGCAGACAGCGCAACTTTTTTGGAGATAATTATGGTTACATAAAATATGGACAAATAAACAAGTAAGGCTGTACTTTAATAATGGCTTTTGTTTCAAATCGAGATGAAATTTTAATTCAAAGCCACATAATTCGAACAAAAATACCTGCAGTGCTTCCATGTAATTTCGAGCCAATAAACAGGTATACTTTGAAGTGCCCTGTTAAAAGCGAATATCCAGAAGAATAAAAATTGCTAATTTAATCAAATCGAAACAATCGTAAACAATTTTATTTAATTAAACGCAAATACACGTTATTACCCCCGGGGGAGATTTGAAATCAAACAAAAATGCGTATTTAATCGTCCGTAGCTTTGAACTGATGATCGGTGTTCGCCATCAGCGCTCCCACCTCAGAATATAAATATTTGAAGGGGTTCGCAAATTGCCCTTTAACGGCGAAGACACCTTCTGGGTGTTAATAAAACCAAATTCTCCACTCAACCAGCGAACACATAATTGGTGGCAGCGCCCGCCAGGCCGCCTTAGCGTCTCGCAACGCTAAATGTACCTCATATCTCTCATCACGCATCATTTCATTCAATTTTAACTTCATTCCTACGCTTGAATAGCAATATTATTACATCATAATGGGGTTCCAAACCGCTCTAGATCTCGAATGAGTGTTGTCGAATGCTCCAGGAGCACGAATTGCCGAGTTAATAAGAACTTGCACGCACGCTCCTCTAACATATGTCGATGATGTTGATGCTGATGCTACATCGCTGGTCGGTTCTGCGGTTTCATAATAATTTATGTTGTATCATCGTTCGGTTCAGTGTAATAATTATATGTTTGTGTTTGAAACAACGCAACTTGGAACTGGAAACCGTATAATCATCTATGATCAGAGCAGTGATTTGTTAAGTTTGGTTATTACGTTATAGGGCAAAGAATCCAAAAAAGACGTAGGCTTACCTCGCCTCGTGTCAGTAATGTAGTTGCAAAACGATGCCTAAAATATTATCGAAAATATAAACTGCAAAAGCGTGCTCACTAAAAGGCCACGTACGAATTTCAGGTACAAAATATCATATTTTTACATTGCCGTATATACGTATATTCGTATAGGAAGTAAGACTTGTATATTTTGACACAATGGCACAGTTCCTAGACTCTGATGGCTACGAATTTCACACTTGCAATTTCGGAGAGGTATAGGAATACATCAGAAACTAAATATGCTTCGCTAACTCGGGATTTACTCGCTTCGCTCGCTCATCCCTGGTAAAGTGAGAATATATGAAAAATAAACATGCTAACACTACAATTACACGTAATGACATTGTGAAACAACACCAGCTTACGATTTTGAGTCTTGAACGTGTTCATTCTTTAATGCATTCACCCATCATGATGTGTGCGCGCGTGTGTGTGTCTTGTTCATACATTACATAAGCTTATACATTAAAATACCAAGCGATCAATATGGAATATTCAAGGTGTAAAAACCTTAAGTAAACCTTCTATTTCTTGCAAACGAATATTTCAATACTTAAATTTTCGCTAAGAAGTCAGATAACGTGTGCATCGGAATGCTAAGCAGGCATGCTCAATTGCCGAACAAACTATATTTGGGATGCTCGACGTTTCGCTTGACTCTTACATTGCTTAAATCCAGAGCAAAGCGGGTCGAGATGCCATAAAAAAGCGCACTTTTGAAAATGAAATTGCAAAATGTAGTAAATATGTGAAAACAACAGAAGATAGTGATGAGTTTTAAGCGGTGTCATTCCGTAGTGTGTGAACGAGTAGAGTAGAACCGAGGATGTGAAGCTAAAGCATCTTTGTTTTGTCACTGATCTATAATCTCAGGATTTCAATAGCAACATGATTTCAATATTATATGAACGTATAGTACATATATTTTATAAAAATATGATCACTTTTTTATCAAAAGACGTGAGTTTACTAATCATTTTTCATTAAGCTGCAGAATGTATAAGTGCATTCTGCCGTTTAATAAAACGAATTTTAAAACGTACATATAGTGATATAGTAAAAAAATCGATTAAGCTTCGTTTACTTGGTATTCGCTTGCGTAGTAGGAATGATAACTCAAAATTGTAATCTGCTATCGTTTCATAATTTTATTATGTTGTGCAATAACGCTTTCAAGCATGTTTATTGCTTAATGTACTCTCACTCCTCGAAGGATGAGCGAGCGAATCTCGAATATGCAAAACTTAGTTTGCTTTTGGATGTGTTCTTATTTTTTATTTTATTTGTACATGTACAGTTACCATAAACTCGTGAATGGCCAATACATTAAAGAATGAACACACGTGTCGTTTCACAATTTTATTACGTTTTGTTTTTCTAATGTTAAGGTGTTTATTTTGTCAAACGCTCCCACTCTGCGAAAGATGAGCGAGCGAAGCGAGTGAATACCAAGTAAGCGAAGCTCGTTTTGTTCTTGATGTATTCCCATTTATCTCCTAAATTACTAAAATTCACTTATCAGAAATTTCAAATTGCACGTATAGTAAGAAAACAGATATTATCTATTAAGCTTCAATTATTCGAGATTCGTTTGCAGAGTAGGAAGGATAACACAAAATTGTAATCTGCTATCGTTTCATAATTTTATTATGTTGCGCAATATCATTTTCAAACGTGTTCGTTTCTTAACGCACTCTCACTCTACGAGTAAGCAAGTTAATTTTTGATATATTTTAATTTTAATATTATATACATAAATACATGTACAATTAATATAAGTTCGTGAAGAGCGAATGTAATTTTATTACATATTTATAGTGCTGGCGTGTTTATTTTTTTATACGTTCCCAGTCTGCGAGGGATGATCGAGCGAAGCGAACGAATCCAGAGTAAGCGAAACTTATTGGAGTTTTATATATTCTTATATATATATATA
>JAWQRO010000480.1:0-38218 GCA_033557835.1 Helochares maculicollis | reverse complement strand
TGTTTTCATGGTCTTCATGATTATATTGCAAAATTTTGCTAGTTTTTATGATCACTACTAGAAGTTATATTTGATTTTCCTATTTTTTTTTATTGATGGTCAATTATTTTGTGGTTTTCATTTGCAAGTCTGATATTGGATTTTTTTGTATGGGTTCCCTTAAATAATAAAGATCCTCGCGTTTCAAGATTTTTGTTTGTAATTCTCTTCCAGAATTGCTTCCTAGATGTTTCAAAATTTACGAAAATTACTTTTCACACATAATTTTTGGGATTATTTGTGCTACTCTTTAAAATGTTTGGAGTATCCACGACTCATTTACTTAATTAAGTTTGTACGATTGACTTTAATAATTATTCTAAGTCTTCAAATTTTACAGGGTTGTAGCTGAGTATACGTATATATCCACGGAATCTTTATAATTTTTATGATTGTCATAATTAGTTTCATTTTCAAAATGTTCTTGAATCTGCATCAAAAATTATCTTTTAGATTTTTGTCCTCTATGTTATGAAACTGTTGAAGCAGTGAAAATTTGAGAATATTCAAGTCTATTCATGTATAAATTTAATGTCCATTGACACCTATACTGGAAAAAATACTAGTTTTCTTACTTTTTAACAATAAGAAGGGATAACTGGATAATATAGGATGTTTATTGAAATTTTGGTTTTACTATCATGGTGATAAGAGTACCATGCAAATTTCAAACTAGAAAAAATTGCCCGCCTTGCTTCTTTAACCATAAAAACCTTTTCAAATGAATACTGTCACTAAGTTTTGGAGCTCTGAAAAACGACTTCATCCTCTTAAAAACTCGACGCCTTTAGTAAGCACTTATCAACCGAATAAAGGGAGTAATTCCAATCTCTAAAATGTAAAATAATCGAAAAAGGCTTTGTTCTGAGAGATCTAATTATGTTATATTTGTAAATGTTGAAAGTTTTTTTCGTCCTTCTTAACATTTTGCGCAAAAATAAAACTCTCAAGGAAGCTTCCAACACCCAAAATTGATTTTGCTCTTAATTAACAAGCGTAAATGAAATTTTCATTATCCAAATTTGGCCCATTGATATAAGATCCCAATATTGAAGTCTGTCATTGATCTCGGACTATGATTTATATGAATTGAATTGTATCATCTATTGTACTGAAGCCCCAAATTGGTCTTGATGTTCAGCAAATTATCAAGTGGAATCTATTGGACAAATAAATTTTGCATTCTCTAACTCTTCTTCAATTCGTATATATACCGACAATCAAGAATATTCGCAACTAAATTCTTCCATTTGTTTCAGATGACACCTACGACTATCTAGAAAACAACCAAAACCACACCAACCACCTATCGGCTTCAATAACAGTAGAATTGATTCCTCCAGCGAAATACCAACAGGAAAGCGTCATCATCTCGACAGAGGCCGCGAAAAGCATGATGCAAGAGGCCTTGGAAAATCAAAACGAATCCAATTTTGACAAAAATATGGAAGCCACTACGGGGGTGCATTTCCTATCGAACGAAGAAAATGGTAGTCTAGTGAAATCTGAAAGTAGTGACAGCTACGATAAAAAGAAGAACGAGCTCCTGGAATACCTAACTAGGCATGATGGCAGCGTAGTGTGCAAGTTATGCGGCGAAGTCCTAGCCAGCAGGACCCATTGGTACAGGCACAAATACAAATTGCACGTCAACAACTTAGTGAATCCGGCGCCCCTCTTTAAGTGTACCCACTGCAACGTCTTCTTCAAAAGCCGGAAGGGTTACATGGGCCACATATCAGCAAGGCATTCGGAAAACATGGAGCAGCAAGAGGAATTAAACATAAGTATTAAAGAGGAGGTTGTAGAGACCGTGGAGATGCCCAAATTGAACAAGAAAAATAAAGAAGTTAAGGGTGCTGACTGGGAGGAACAGAGGGTTAAGGAGGAGAAGCTCGTTGCTGATATTATAGACAGGGTACGTAAAGAGTGTGAGGCTCAAGGAGCTGCTGTCACGCGGAGAGGGTACAGTCGGCGATCGACGGTCATGATGAATTCATAAGAATCCTTGTATGTTTTAGAGGGGCATATCTTTTTGTTTACAGAAATCTGAAGTACATATCGATGCATTTTTAACGTAACACATAAGCCACAAAATCACATTGCCAAAAATATCGAAAATAACATGAACATTTGATGGAAAATAATTATCAAAAAAAAAAACAATTATAAAAAGAATAAAAGAATATAAACTATAGATGCTCACCAAAAGTATATTAACAAATGAAAAATGAAATAAAAAAGACAAACGAGGCAAAATATTATAAAAGTAAGGGAGCATTCCATAATGAATACGAAAACAATTACATTATAATACAAAAAAGACTGCAAGTAAACAGAAAGATATGATTTTTTAAAATGCATTTTGATCGTTTTTATTTTATTATTATAATTAATGTACGTAAAGGCGTTTCTACGGTCATTTTCAGACTGTAGAAAGGCCCTTAAAACAGCTCAATGTGAGAACAGGTGTGATTTTAAATTATAATGCCAAAGAACGTTGCCAAAGAAATTTTAAAACAATAACTATTTAAAACTTGCAATTTTGTTAAACGTGCACTTTTCTTGATGTTTCCTTTTTGCTCAACAAGATTTAAGGGAGCACTGGAGCGGCAAGTATTTTTTTGTAACAGTGCGATCCCTTAAGCTACGTGTACGGGGCGTTTCTTCCCCTTACGCTTCAAGAAGTTACTAATATTGTAAATATTTATATATAATATATTACTTTCGTACTATTGCGTTGGTATTTATTCATTGACATCATTGTAATTATTAAAGTGAAATATTCGTGAACGTTATGTGCCAAATATTGTACCTACCATGATATAATATGAAAATGATGTAACAATATTTTTTGATTTTGTTGTGATTTAACATTTTTTGATGACTTATGAAGAAAAAATTAATAATAAAATTGCAGAGATTTCGAATGTAAAAAAATATTTTTAATATCTAGTAGTTTGTAAAATATTGCAGCATCGTAACCTAAAATAAATCTTTTATCTATATTATATATTAAAATTTGATAAAGTGATTTTGAAAAACTATTTTCTCATGTAGAATAGGGAACGTTTTCCATTATATTGTATATTACTATTGTATGATTTTTGTGTATCGTCTACTCAAGCGTTAGTTAAAAATGGGTTATGAGCTGGTTTAAGTTAATTGATGGAATAACTTTAAATAATTATTACAGTTTTTAGTAAGTAAAATATAATGGACATAAGTAACGGTTTTCAGCCAATTTCAACAACAGATCCCACTGATTTTAAATGCTGGCTCTATTTAAAAACAATACACAGTCTGTTAGTTCCAAACTTATATATGTAGAGAATACAGAATTAATTATAATATTAATTGTGTAAATGAGGGTAGCAGTCTTAATAAACAAGATACGAATTGTATTTATTTAAAAATCTTTGAAGCAGTAAAAGAAAGTTTATTGTAAATATAAGTTACTAAATATTAGCTAGATCATACGTTAAAAATTAGGCAGAACATTATAGGAAAGTAGAAAATAGTCTTAGGGAAGGACAAACAGTGAAAAAAACTTTTTAAATACTAATGAGAGCAAATGATGCAAATGCTCCTACAATTAAAATATGTGTAGGTATAAGAAGGACGGTTTTTTTATGAACCTTCTGCAAGCATAAAGATTCTGTTACGCACCAGAAATTGTTGATGTAATATTTTATTCTACATATATCACATTAAAGATTTAATCACATATTTTTTAAACATGTATTTATTACTTTTATTACTTCATTGTTCTTAAAGACACATGATTAAATCCTTCAAATCATTAAAATGAAAATTTGAACATTCATTTACATTTTTCCTCAACAATTTTAATATTATTATTATGAGATATTTTTTGTTTAAAATTAATACTCTCTGATATTTTGTGCAATCAATGCAGCTAATTTAACTCGTAAAGGTAGAAGAATGTAAAATCTTTTATATCGTGCTAAAACTAATAATGTAATTAAAAATAGTTGCAGAAGGCATCTATTCGTGTCCTTCTCATGTTAGGTATAACATATATCAGGAAATTTGTATAACTCCTTACCTATTTAATGAATAAGGCTGAAATTTGAAAGTCTGATTTCTAGTAGCAAAACAAATGAAGTAATAGTGAATTTTATTGACAATACCAGCTCGTGGCTTATTTTTAACATTTTTCAAAGAGCCGTGTTGAATAACAATTAAAAATGGAATGATAAAACCTACCTTTATTACTGAATACTCCAAACATTAGATTCTAATATTTTAATAAGTATTGTAATTTAACTAATGAATGTAATGAGTACTGAAAATTAAATTACTATAAAAACAATAAAAAGAAATGCATTTCTATAGTTTTTAAATTTTTACTTATTTAACGATGAAGGTATTTGTGCGTGTTTTATTCTCTTAGAGCTGTTTTTGCTGTATTCAGCAAATATAACTCAAGAGTATAAAATTTGCTCTTTAAATGTTGTTTGTGTTCATGTTTTGAGTTTTGTTGGAAAATAATAGGATATCTAAATCGCAGAATGGAAGTATTGAATTGTTTTCTTCTGCTCCAGTGGGTAAATATGAAAATGTATAAAAGAATTGAATTGAATTTACTCGTAGGCTTTATACCACAACAAGGATATTTGCATTATCTTTCTTATTTCTTCCATGAAAATAGGTGAGAAATTAAAGCTGTAGTGATGGTAGGACTGAACCGTTGAACAGGACTGAAAATCATTCTCTAATGACAGCAGAGAAGAAATGGTGTCAGAAAGATTACGAACTAGGACAGTAGCAAAATTTTCAATGAACAAATTATTTGAAATAAGTATATGATCTAAGATTGCAAACGAGGGCAGTGATGCTTCAGAAAAATTTAAAAATATGCATAATGTACCAATTTTTATGTTATTTTTGGTTGTAATAATTAAGGATTTTATGTTAATGTGAGAAAGTAAACATTTAAGAAAATTAAGGAAGCAATAATAAAACTAGAGCGATCTGCAATGAGAAGAATAAATCATAAGCAAGACGTACAAAATTAATGCAAAACCGAAAAACCGGTATAGAAGTGTCAAAAAAATACCAAAAAACAATGCTGAAAGGCACAACAGTTTGGATTATGTAAGTAAGCATGTATAAAATATAAAATTTATAAATTCAGAAAAATCAAGAACAGGTGAGAGTAGAGAAGATGTAGAATATAAGTTTTTTTGACTTAGTAAAGGCCAAACGATAGATTAGTACTTTTCAAGGGAAGGAATAAGACTCATTGAACCAAGAAAATGGTTTATATGCAATACTGAGGGTTGATTATTTCACACAAATATAACATTCGGTAATACCATGTCCAAAGCAAATTATTCAAGTAATTAGTAAAATTTAGTTCATTAAATACTTTATACGTAGGTAGAGCTATAGTAAACTTGCATTTTTAGTTATTTTATTAGATTAATTATATTTAAGATACAATATCTATATAGATATTATTATTATTATATATAGTAGATATAATTACCAATTTTGGCAATTAAATATGGACTTTTGATTCCTGGTATCTTCAGAGAAGCCTGATTATCAAAACAATTCAACGAATCAAATCTAATTCAAAACCTATTTCTTAATTTTTGCATATTTTTCCATATCTTAACTTTTCTCTGGACAGCTCAGTATTAATATAAGAGCGTCAATATTGTCAGCTAATGCCTAAAAAAGAAACAGATGTATCACTATAGCTAAATATATTGGGGGTGTTTCGTTAAAAAAATTATATACCAGATGATTATTAAAATAATACGCTCAAGAAAACTGTTCGGATAGTAAAATAAAATAAAATAACCACAAAATAATAAAATCAAACACAGTGTTATAGATTTTAAATTTTATTTATTTAACATTCTTTTAAATCTAGTGTATTTACACGACACTCATACCCTTTTTATTCATAACAGTCGTATTTTAAGGGCGAAGACCGCTTCCGCAGTCATACAATGGAAACATGAATATTTATAGCAAATTAAAAGTTTTAATTAAAAATCAATAGGTAGGACAATTGCAGTGCAATTTAATTTGGAATCGAGAGCTATAATTGTAGTCAAAAAAGAACCTTGTCATATTTTATCAGCTCAATATAAATTCTTGGCGATAATAAAATTTGCATTTCATTAAGACAGATGCGGGGGGAGGGTACGCGAGGGCGCGAAGGCAATGAGCGCCTTCAAAAATTTTCGGAGTAATAAGAAAACTTTTCCGCCCCACACGCAGCTTTCTTTATTCTCTTGATTACTTAATTAAAAATCAATTAACATCAAGATTAATAAATTAATTGATAAAACGCTTTAATTTCAATAAAATGAATAAATTTTCTCTCGCTTTGCGGCCGGGCGAGGGGGCAGGCCGTATTTACTTTGGAAATCGATTTTGAGCGATTTTCGAAACCCGTTTCATATTTATAGGCGATAATAAAAAAAGTTGAAAAGGGGATAGTTCACTTTATGAAAGTTTAATGCTTTACGAGATTAATAAAAAAAGTAATGGAATTTTTAGTGTCCGACCTTTTCGATCCCTTCAATGAACTGCAAAATTGTTTTCTCTTAGTAGTTGCCGCTGGCGGCGGCGGGCGGCATAACTCAGCCCGAAATTTATATTATCTGTAATTCCTGCAAAGGTCATGTCGTAGAAAGGGGGCAACGCAGGCAAGGAGTCGAATTGAAAATTGGGGGTTGACGTAGCATTATGCAAGTAATAGTTGCACACAGCGCATTTTTCGCTCAATCGGTGATGGGGGAGTGGGGGTGGAGGTGGGGGGGGGGAGTTGTTGCCGGAGTTGGAGGTGTTACATAAACTAACAATCCGCTACCCAGTACTCGATTCGGTAAACATCGATTTAAAAAGTCAAATTGCGCCAATTAAATTTTTGTCTAAAATTTTATTTCGCTTTGCATTTTAAAAATATGAGCACCTCATCTCTAAGCCTCTACAATAATAAATTGGTAAAATTGCAGGCAAACGTGAAAATACCTAAAAAAATATAGGATTTCCAATTCGCGCTGAAATATGTTTCAGTCGTTAATTAAATATTTTTTGTGTTTAACAAGCGGCTTCACCTATTTTTAATTAAGGGCCGCCTTTTAAAGGGAGAAAACGTGTTCAATAGATCTAATAACGGGCTGTAATTGGAGAACAAATTGAAGTGCCATCTACTATATATAGACGAGTTTATTACTTTGAAGAGGTTCTGGTTTCAATTAGTGTTTTCTATAGAAATGGCAAGTCTGAAAATACATATTTTGAGATTGTATTTCCAAGGAAGGTAGGCGTTTTTCGTTCCCATTTTCCGCTTCTGTAGCGATTTCCTTTTGCGTTTTGCCCTCTGATAATTATCAGTTTATTGTACATCACGTCTCGTGAGCTCATTCGCGAGTAGGAGAGAGGGAGGGTATGTTCAATACATCCCCTAAGATGCTACTCGCAGAAGGAACGATATTGAATTGTCATCTACTGTTCCTGTGTGTAAGATTTGCTTGTCGTAATATTTTAAATACGGCGACGTGAAAATTGAGAGTCTAGGCAACTTGTACGGGGATGAAGCGCAATGAAAATATGACTCGGCATGAAGCCATGGAAGTTTCATTGCTTGCAAGCGTCTAAATAATAAGTGGGGTAGATTCCTTGATTACTCTTCCATCTTTTACAACGCAAATAGTTTATACTTTAATATTTTGTAAAGTAAAGCAGGATTTTTGACTATACAAATGTGTATCTAAGCTCACGAATTTAGCT
The DNA here is from genome assembly GCA_033557835.1 of Helochares maculicollis. NCBI lineage: Eukaryota > Metazoa > Arthropoda > Insecta > Coleoptera > Hydrophilidae > Helochares > Helochares maculicollis. The sequence goes on along the minus strand of JAWQRO010000480.1, from coordinate 30,400 downwards.
ATTTTAAATTTGAATTTTGTTTAAAATAGATTAATTTCAATAATCTCAAGGTAACCATTAAATAATTTTGACAAATTTATTAATCCAAAACAGATTTGTGTTCGGCAATGCCGCAACCTTTCCCAATAAATCTTGCGGTGGGGTGCAGTGAAGGAAGGATGTAGTGTATAATTTATGAAATAGCAATCGCCTATTTGTTTACGGCCATTAGCCTCGATCTTCGGAAGTAATCCGCTTAGGAATTGTGGAAATCCGGACCTGAACCTGCTTAATTTTCGTCGCAGGGTGACGGGCCGAGCTTAAGTGCTTAATTAAAGGTGGTCCTATAAATCTAAATGGGCTGGAACCGTGCACTTTGGTGCAATTACTTTCCAATCAAATTATAGGCGACGATTTTAACGCCGAGTTCGGGGTTTCGGCTGCGTGCGAATTATAAAATCGATCGAGATTACTCCAAATTAACTCGAAAAATAGAGGGACCCAAGATGGGAGAAGAAGTGCGTGTAATTAGGTTCCTGAATTCTAGGGCTGATTCTCAACCAAGGTCATGTATCCTCAATTTTTGAGGAACAAGTTGTACCTTGAGACAACTTGTGCCTTGGGGCCACTTGTCCCTTGGGACATTAAGTACCTTGAAATTAGTTCCAATGTGTGGTATTCATGAATTGGTAAATTACTGCGAGCACTAAGTACTCTCCTTAAGTATAACATTCAGTTCCCATGCAGAGAAGTCGGTAATTTTGACTTCTGGTGCAAATTTTCTGATGTAAGTGATTGCACTCAATTTTAGCTAATATACCCAAATGGGTACTTACAAATAGAAGTACTTTCTTTTACAGAATTCATTGTAAACACGTATTTTATATTTTTATATGTAATTTTGCATCTTGGGACTGTACCACGGTACAACACTTATTTTTCTATTGTTTTAATGTTAGTACTTCGATTTTCATGTACTTCTTACGTTTTGAAATGTGTCTCTATTCATCTCAGAAACATCTTGACAATTAATAGAATTGTGGCAACCGAGCCAATAAATTATACAGGGAGTTGCAGAACTAATTACCAATACTTAACCCATATGTTAAGAGTGCCAATGTGACCATGACCTGGTATTTTCTAAGTATAAATAAAAATGTTAAAAATTTGGCTAATTTGGGACTCCTGGCATAGTTGAAATGATGTCGATCGACCTTGCTGGATTAAAGAATATTATGAAGACACAACGCCACCGTTATTGCTCTAAAAATAACGGCATCACAATCAAACACATCGTTATATCCTTTAAAATCTCGAGATTAAATCTTTTCATGAACGCAAAACCGTCCTTATCAAAGAGAAACAGAAAAAGAACATAAACAACCATTGAAGTCAAATTTTAAAGCTCCGCGTTTTTTCGAATCATTTAAAACAGAACGTGACTTCGAAAAAAGATCGCTTTGTGTTACTATCTCCCGCTGCAAGAAAGACGATTATATCATGTATCGCAAACTAACGTTCCCTTTATAAAAATACTGGCATCACAATAAAAACAAATCGTTAGATCCGCCATAATCATGAGATAAAATTATTTCACGAACACAAAACCTTCCTAATAACATAAAGACAGATTGACAGGGTTGTGCTATGATACAATATTGCAATTAAGAATCTATGGTTAAATGATTTCCTAATTCATTAGTGGAAAGTCTAATTATTTTTGATCTATAAGAGGTCATGTATCTCACTTTTTTGAGACCAAACTGAAAATATTGTATATTTTTTAACTTTACTCTACATTTTGAGGACAAAATAACATGCAAAAAAGAATGCATCGATAGGATTGAGTTCAAAAAGGCAATTCGATAAATTAATTATTTTTTGGTGGCTCCATTATTTTAAACAGAACTGTTATAGAATGACAATTATTTCGATAATTAGATACAATTTTGACACAAATTATTTGAGATGTAATTTTTCACCTCCAAAAAAATGTTCTCATATCAGCAGTCACGATATACATTTAGGCAATACAAACGATTAAGAATGATATCATTTTGGCGAGTAAGTCAATAATAAATGAAAAATATTCGCCAAAAATAAATGAGATATATTCGTCAAAAATAAATAAGATATATTTGCCAAAAATAAGACTTAAATCGGTAAGCATCTGTATAAAAGAGCCATATTAACAATTCTAGATTGGGTTGATTCAACACTATAAAGTCAATTAGTGAATAAGGGGTTTCCTTACCAGTAAGTGGAATGTCCACTGTAAATTATTTTTAATCGGTTATTCTGCAAATTGTAAACAGTTGATCTAATTTTGCTGGAATTTTATTTTGAACTGTGATATTAAACATAGTAAAATCTTGCATCTTTGACTGTTGTGGTAGAAGTAAACAAGAACCTGACAAATCAGTAAGCTTATTCAGTTATATTTTCATTTATTTGAAGTTTGAGGGCCCCTGCTTTTGCCAATTCTATTCAAGAAATGCATGAAGCGCAAGTATAATATCATATAATTTGTCCAACTAATGTTTTCATGAAAATTATTCGCACATCTTTTTTACATAATCAAATTGAAGCAAATGCAGATGTTAAAATATATATTTAAAACACGAAAATAGTTGTGAAGACCCAGTTTTTGAACCCTTTATACATAACCATGTCACTTTGACAAACTCCTCAACTTATACAAGACTCTACATGAAGGGGTAATTTTATAAAAGTAAAGCATTTGCTACCGTAGCAAGCTACGACATTTTATAGACTCCAGCTACACACAAACTTCAGATAACATTCTTCAAAGATTTCATAAGCAGCCTAAAATCAACTAGGTATTTAATTACACGATTTTATTACAAAATTAACACAAATAAATTCGCCAGATTAACTAAAAAAAACCTGCTTGAAAACACGAAAAAAATGCAGAAGATTAAAAGCAATTAAAAAGTATCTAATTAGAATTATTACCGTTTCCATCCTTCCCATTCGTGAGGAAACGAACAACCCTATTACCTCACAATTTAACAAGAAAATCGTGTATCACAATATTTATTTTAAGCGGCAGAGCCAAAGCAAAGCTCCACGGCCTTCGTCATCTCTGACACCAAGCCGCACCATTCCCAGCGCCGCGCTGCTCCCTCCCTCAACCGCCCCTTCCCACTGAGATAACATCCCTCACAAAGTCCAAACGAATCCAACGAATTATAAAAACGTAAGATAAGCGAACTGCATCGCCCTTTATAACAAATTATTTTGCTTTTGCTTTATGTTTTCGCGTCTGACGCTTTGTTAGGACCTCTGTGATTTATTCGAGCGGAGGTGTTTTGATAAAGACGGGGGGTGTGGGGCGCTTCTTCGTTTTTTCTCTTCTGAAAAACAAACCGATCCCTACTTGCGAAACGTCGAAACGAAAATATCCTTTCACTGTCGAAAAATATAGCCCCGAGCATTCTTTCACTCAGGAGCACAAAAGGGATCGATTTTTAAGCCCTCGCTTACAATAATTAAATTGCACTACCTATTATTAAAGTCTGCAGCACAAATAAACTACTTTAAAAACAATGTTGAAAGTGAACAATCCGAAAAAATATTTGTATAACAAAATAGTTCAATAAAAATGATTTAATTTCAAAGTTTGATTTAAAATAAACAAAGAGTTGGTTATAACTAGTCTTAAAACATATCAATTTTAGGCCAAACAATTTGTCATCGGCTCATTTCGTCCACCTCCTGATATTTCCATTGCATTATTTTTCGTCAATCAACGACACTTACCCTAATTTATACAATTGGACTAGGTAAATCTAGAAAATATCGTATGTACACAACGGAATTTATAAATTTTCTTATAAAAATATATATACAGGAGACGCGGTCTTCGCCCCGCGGGATTCACGCAGACGTCGTTATTACGTTTACGCCGCCATTTTACAATAATAAACTTTGGCGGAAAATTTAAAAATATTTTACAATAACTTGTTGATGTTGCCGCTGCAGCGCAGAATTTTCTCGAAACGGAAAAAGTTTGGTCTTTATTAAAATGGACTATCAGAAATTTCTGCGTTGCTTTACTTTTTCGCCATTTTTCTCTTTACAGATAAGTGGTATAAACATGTATTTAATAAAAAATAATGAAGTCTAAGTATAGGGTGAATTTTGATTCTCCTTGGGGAGCAGTGCGGCCGCAGCGCTTTTTGATTTCATTATTTTTTTTATTAATAAAATATTTGTTTAAAAAAAGTCCCCAGGGTTTAGCGCAGCGGCCGCCTCTCCTCCCCCTTTAAAAATTCACCAATGTTATCGATGATGGTGGTACGAACGAAAATTTCTTGAGCAATCCGAGAAAGTTATTGCAATCCTTTGATCACGTGTTGACACTATGGCGTCACACCCTTAGTTCCTCCATGGTTATGTTTTGCTTGCTATTTAATTGAGTGTTCTTTTTGGTAAGAGTCCCTGTATTTATCAGCTGGATGCTGTGGGTTGAAAGAAGGGGTTGGTTTTCTGGGATTGGGTTGGATGTGAGGGTGTTTACGTTGGCTTTTGATATTTTTGGTGGGGGTGGTGGTCTGGGAAGGGTTGCGTTGTTTTGGGGGAGATCCGCAAATTCGGGAGGCGGAAGTTGATGATGGGAATGATGATGACCTAGGATTGTGGCAGGATCACTTTTTACACCAATTATACTAGACTCGAGATCACCACAAATATTGTTCGGCATTTGCCCGTTTTCGTTACGCTTCTTTGGCTGGCCGCCGTTTTCGTTCATTCGCGTTTTGTCCCTCTGATAGTAGACACCCGCGAATATCAACACATTTAAAATTAGTAAAGAACATCCTATTGCTATTGTTACACTAAGAGCGGTGGAATACGCGGCGAAGCCGTCTTCCACCGGGTGGGTTGTGGTACTCAGCCCTCCTCCGAGTTCCTCCACGCGTTCCGTGGAGTCTAAAGTGGGTAAGGTGACCGAAGCGGACGCGTTGAGGACTCCTGACGTCGTTCTCAAGAGGTCACCTCCTGGCGGTTCCGTTGTTGGCAGCTTGCGAGGATTTAGCGACGGCAGCTTAGGAAGAGGAGGGTCGTCGTCTGGTAGCTCGTGGTGCGACCTGGGAACGTCATCTCCCCCGGGCTTGTGCAGATCCGGGACGAGATTGAGCCAGAAGGAAAGTCGATGCGCTCGGTAGTGGTTCTTTAACTTGGGCTTAGTATCTGAAAATTACAGGAAAAAAGTAAATAGACGAAGCTATACAATTTTCTGGGATTGAATGGAATCGGCGCGCCCTCACCCGCTCCGCCACAGCTTTATACCGCACCGTGATTAATATTTCATCCAGGGCGGGGTGGCCAAGTATTTTTAATAATGCTGTTTTACGGGAGACCGCATTTTATGAAATCAATTATGACGTGAAACCTCATATTAGCAATTTGACAACCGCAAACAACCCAAATTGGAATATACGACCAGATTCTGTTCGAAAACACGTCATTATATCATCCTGGGGATTAGTGGCTGCACCCGGTTATTGCATGCAAAAAATTATTTGCACTCCTTTGATTTAATTTGGTGATTCAGGTTTTTTGCGCCAGAGAAAATGAAGGCTGGTAATCAATATTAAAAATTGCTGTTTAATGAAAATCAAAAACCGAGCTTAGTAAGCAGTTTCAAAATTGCTGTCCTATTTATATGTAGATACGAATTTTGTAGTCATCTATCGATGCTGTTACACAGGGTAAAATGGTGTATAAGCGTGATTTTACATTTTTAACAATTACCATACCCCTTATATCACTTCCCAGAAAGGTTTTGTGGTTTGACACTGCTTTAAAAACAATATTAGAAGTCACGTATACATTTATCATGACTATATATTTTTATTACTTACTGACTACCATCTAAAAATAGTTTACATCACTTGCTAATAGGAGAGGTAATAGTGAGCGAACTTGTTATTGATTACAATACTTCTATCGTATTGAGCTTCGATTGCAGATTGCAGAGCATATTATTAGGAGGACAAATAAGTTTCCGAAGTTTTGAGGAAGGTGTTCGTTAAAAAACAATATAACCTTACTCTATTAAGTGACTCCGTGTGAATAAAATAACTTTGAATTTATTTCTTTAATTTAAAAAAATCTGCAGCTGAGGCGCATCAATTGCTCGTAGAAACATATAATATAGCTGCTTTGAGTGAGAGAACGTGTCGTGAGTGGTTTCAAGAGTTTATAAACGGTGATTTTGATGAAGAAGACACAGACTGCAGTGGAAGGCCTAAAATTTACGAAGATGCAGAATTGGAAGAATTATTAGAGGAAGATTCGTCTCTAACACAAAAAGAACTTGCTCTCACATTAGAAGTCACACATCAAGCAGTTTTACATCGTTTAAAATCATTAGGAATGATTCATAAACAAGGAAATTGGGTTCCATACGAATTGAAGCCAAGAGATATTGAACGCCGATTATGCATGAGTGAAATGCTGCTAGCCAGGCATAAGAAAAGATTTTTATAGCAAAGCATCATCGGGAATGAGAAATGGATACATTACGACAACCCAAACAAAAGAAAATCATAGAGAAAACCTGGCCACGCGTCAACATCCACAGCAAAACCGAATATTCACGGAAAAAACTCATGCTGTGTATATGGTGAGATCAGCTGGGTGTGGTGTATTACGAGCTGCTTCATCCGAGCGAAACAATCACTGGAACTCTCTACCGAACATAATTGATGATATTGAGCCGTGCTCTAAATCTCAATTGCCCTCAATACTATTTTAGACACGACAAAATAATTCTACTCCATGATAATGCTCGTCCGCATGTAGCGGTTCCGGGGAAAAACTATTTGAAAACACTTGATTGGGAAGTGTTACCCCACCCGCCCTATTCACCATTCGACTATTATCTGTTCCAGTCAATGGCACATGCTCTGTTGGAGCAGCGGTTCACAGCATATACAGATACCAAAAATTGGGTTGATACATGGATAGCGTCAAAAGATAAGGAATTCTTCAGATGTGGAATCCGAATGCTGCCTGAGAGATGGGAAAAAGTGGCAGTTAGTGATGGACAATACTTTGAATAAACTTAAACTAACGTTCTGTTACAATTAATATGCACTTTTTTATAAACAAGTACTTATTTGTACTTCTTAGAACTTCAGTAAATGAGAGAAAAGCGTAATGTAAAGTGGAATTTGTTTATCGTTTTAAGTAGGTTTTGTAGCATTTTTGGAGTGATACTGTGCTAGAACAGCCGAGAGGTGTCATTTTTTAATATTTTCGTAGAATTTGAACTTTGAACTCATAGCAAAGTTAATTCTTGCTTAAGAATGGATAGAATCCAATGAGCTTTGCAAAAATAATTTAGGGATAGTGGAAAGTCCACAGGTCTTTTTAAAATATTTTTTTGAATATAGCTATCTATACAAACTATGTACGTGCAACTAACTATTTATACAAATTGACTGAAACGCTATTATTGCAGTCAATATTGATATTGATAAGAGCTACAGAGTTATTAATGATCTTATAAATGTTATATTAGTTGAGGATCATTGGCAATATTGTGCAATAAAGTTAGAAATATATTATGAAGTGCCAATTAATCAGCAACATATGTGCAACTAAATTTAAAACAGGTTAGTAGATAGTTCTACCAAAATTAAAACTAGTATATGAAGTTAGATTTTCGTACGTTCACTGCTTTGTGAAAATCTTTAGATTTATTGTTAGTTCTAAATTTTAATTTGATTCATATGAATAGGATTCTACATTTTTATATTCCCGTATTATTACACAAAGTATAGTAAAGGAAAGGAATTGGGATCATAAAACATTCAAACTCGAGATTTTGACTGATCTCCACATTTTGAATGCTCTTGAATCCACTTTGACAAGTTTTGGCATGTTGTCTTTGTGTGTATGTATATACGATAGCGGTCAGACCGTTTGAAGTGAAGCGATGAAATTTAGTATACGGCTATTATTGCAAACATATAGATCTGTATCTAGTTTTGAGGCATGTAGGACTACCGGATGTAGCTGTTTACCTACACAGTTTTGATTTTTTCAAGTAAACTAGGCGTATAAATAGAACTATTGACTTAAAATTTGTTACACGCTTGAAAGACACTACACAAATATTATATATGAAGTTTCAGGGCGAAAGAACCACTAGAAACGAACTTTTTAGTATCTGTCGCAAGTACGGCAAAGAAACTTACTTTTGATAACTTACAAAATTTTAAAATCTAAATTAGAAACGTCTTTTCAGCTGCGTGCTTCTGTGTGTCACATTATTCGATGCTGTCTGTTAATGAATGTCTAACGAAATTGTAACATCGTGTTTCATTGACCTAACCTTACAATTAAAGCCAATTATTTTTAAATAGAAGCCTAAATATTTATTTTATTCTCAGACTGCTGCTGCCAACGTAGAAATCAAATGTACTTGAAAATCCTATTAGGGATAACATTTTATAAGCAACCTACTTTCGGAGGTTGAAGAGATAGGGTGTGTTTCGGCCCGCTCGGCCCCATCGGCCCGCGTCGGCCCTTGAAGAGATCATGATAGTATCCATCCGTGACTATGATTCAGTACCTCGTCAGGCTAAATCTGAAGTAAGAGAGATTGAATGTGCTTTTATATAATTTCTTCACTCAACGCTTGCTTTATTTTCAGCTTTGCTGCAGCCATCATTGAGGCCACGTGTTCGAAATTTCCATCTGGGACCAAAATTCAACTTATTTTCAATCCAGTATGGATGGTAAGTGAGGTCGGAAGCGTTTCTATATTACTACCTCGTTCATCACTTGTTTTATTTTCACAACATAGCTTTCATTTAGTTTTTTACAGCTACGACAAAATGTATCCTGATTTCTGAATGAGTGCTGATTTTGATTGGAACGGAAGAGAGTACGAATGGTTCGCTGGATCGCTTTCTTTCTTTGGATGTTGGCACTTTTAAGTCATGAAGGCGACTCTAAGGCCCTAGAGCGATTCCGGCGCCACATACCCATTTCAAGGAGTGAGTCCATCTGATATATTTAAGCCTGACATCCTGGAGGGTTGGAGGTTCACCAACCGACTGACTCTCTTTCGTTCTAATCAAAATTTTATGTTCATGAGGAGACTGAATTACATGTTTGCAGTCTTGTTTCAGCAGTTGAATAGAATGGATATGCTCCACCTCAGTAGAAACCGCATGGTCTAGAAATTTCTTGGACCAAGTTTTAACTTGTGCTCAATCCAGTTTGGATGGTAAGTATAGTCGGAGATGTTTCTATACTATTGCCTCGCTCATCACTTATTTTAATTTTACAACCTAACTTTCTTTATCAGTTTTACAGCTACGACTCGCATGTATCCTGATTTCTGAATGAGTGCAGATTTTGATTGGAACAGAAGAGAGTTAGGTCGGTTCGGTGGATCGCCTCCTTTCTTTGGATGTTGGTACTCTGAAGTCATGAAGGCGAATCTAAGGCCAAAGAGCGATTCCGGAGCCACATACTCCTCTCAAGGATTGGGTCCATCTGATTGATTTTGACCCGGACATCCTGAATAGTTGGAGGTTCATTGGCCGACAGACTCTCTTTCGTTCAGTTGAAAATTTGGCATTCACGAGGGGACTAGGCTATATGGTTGCAATCTGGTTTCGGCAATTAAAGAGAATGGATATGTTTCGGCCTCAGTAGAAACCACGTGATCTAGAAGTTTCCATCCGAGACCAAGCTTTAACTTATTTTCAATCCAGTTTGGATGCTAAGTATAGTCGGAGATGTTTCTATACTATTGCCTCGCTCATCACTTATTTTATTTTCACAACCTAATTTTCTATAACAGTTTTACAGCTACGACTCGCATATATCTTAATTTCTGAATGATTGCTGATTTTAATTGGAACGGAAGAGAGTTCGGTCGGTTCGGTGGATCGCCTTCTTTCTTTGGGTGTTGATATTTTTTAGTCATGAAGGCGACTCTAAAGTCATGAAGCGACTCCGGAGCCACATACCCCTCTCAAGGAGTGGGTCCATCTGATTGATTTAGACCCAGACATCCTGGATAGTTGGAGGTTCATGGACCGACCGATTCTCTTTGGTTCAGATGAAAATTTAGCATTCACGAGGAGACTAGGCTACATGGTTGCAGTCTGGTGTCGGCAGTTGAAGAGCTATGCTTCGGTGAAGTAGAAACCAGGTCTTCTGGAAATTTCCAGCTAGGACCAAGTATTTTGAAGCCAGTTTGGATATTAAGGTAGATCGGAGGTGCTTCTATATTCTTATATTGCTCAACATTTGTTATTTTTTCAGTTTTGCAGGTACCATTGTGGAGACAACGTCCTGGATATTTCCATCTGGGAGCAAGATGCACCTTACTTTTAATCTAGTTTCACTGCTAAGAGAAATCGGATGTGCTACTATATTCATTTCCGTGCTCACCGTTTATTTTACTTTCATTGAAGCCGCAGCTACAAAAAATATTAGATTAGCTTGATTTTGTTTTTATTAATTGAAATGTTTACTTAAATCTCTATTCATGTTGTTCGTTTTAATCGACTAAAGACTCATGTTTGTTTCAATATTTTACTGTTTAGGTTTCTTTAACGTCTTCTATTCGAAATTTTTATGGACTTAATTTTCCTCGACTAGTAGTAAATTTACCTTTGACCAATATTGATGACATTGATTTCATACGAAATCGTTTTTTTATAATGTAATATAAGTATGTTGGTTTCTATATAAATGCTTGTATTTGTAATGTCTCTTGTAATGTGCGGATTTTGTAAAAAGCTTGTTTATTCTCAACCATTTGTAAATGTTGCTAAACTTGTTCTGCTGAAAAGTAAAATCGGTTGCATTTGTTGAAATGTTTTCAATCTGATGTATTTATATTAGGAATGAAGATTTCTTTATATAATCCCAAGTACGACACCAAGCAAAGCACTTTTAGGGTTTATCATACCAAGGATGCAAAACTTAAGGGAAATTGCTATTAAATTACATTTCGGCAAGATTCATATCAAGAGTGTACCAACATAACAAAAAAAATTAGGCTAGTAGCAACGACCTTTCTTACCGAACCGAATATTTATTGAGAAACCTAGTGTATAATCGAAGGTAAAACTGAAATTTTTAGATTGTAAAGTAGAATTGTGTGATGATAAATCAAAACTAAGATAATTACTTAAATACCTAACTTTTAATTTAGGATTAAGCCCTAAATATTTAGTAACAAGGTAAAATTCTTAATGGCCGGGGTCGATTCCAGGGACTGGACGCTGGAGGTGACCACGTGTTAAAGCATTAAAGGCAACACTATATTTCGGAAAGCCACTAACGGCTGGCCTAGTTTCCCTTTTTGGTAATAAACTCTACCTCCGCTAACAAGGGCCATTTTTCGCGAGACTTGATGTGCTAAACTGGCCTTTCAGACACTTCCGAGGAACTGAAAAAATGGCCAAGTGCAAATACACGAGGGTGATCTTTAAACTAATGTACGGGCATGGATGTGAGGCCGTTAGAGCTTTGCCCTGGAATGAATAGCGAGAAAGTGAAAATGACGGCCAGGGGAAGGAATATCGGCTCGGAGGTTATTTAAGAGGCGAATTTAGGAACCGGGGGATGATCGGGGCGAAACGGGATGAGATTAAACAAAACAGAGCAGATTGGGACTGATTTATATTCAAGGGGGTGGCCGGAGCGAGGTGGCGAACAGTACATCTCTTGCGGTTTAAACGGAAATTGGAAATTAGTAGGTTCAATTGCTCACGTTTGAGGAACTAAGTCAACATGTGCGCATTGAACTCGTTCTAAATTATACATACGTAGTTTGTACGCACTAGGGGATGAAACCGATCCTCTTGTTGAGTTGGGATTGTTTGAGGTTTCGCGTGTATCAATATGCGAGCTACTACCAAGCATCTACGGAGGCGACGATGGGCCGACTTGGAAAAGATTAATGTAATGGCGTTAAATGAAGATTTTTCTCAGAGGAAATCGAGCTACATTAAATTCAAAACGGAGGCCCTCTCAATTTGTTGATGTCTTTAATTAATAGACTTAAAACAGAGACTTGGTGAATGCAGGAAACTGAAAAGTATAGCTTGCAAGAGGGAGTATCTTAAGAAATATGAAAAGTTATTTCTGAATAGAAGGCTTGGTACTGAAAAATCTTGATAAAGCGACTCTGTTGTAAAAAATCCTTTAGTAAAATGAACTCCAGTAAGGGGGACTCCAGTAAGGGGAACTCCAGTAACGGGAACTCCAGCAATGAGAACTACAGCAAAGGGAACTACTTGAATAAAGGGAGCGTTTTCTAAAAAGAGAAGACTCCGCAAGCAAAAGGGAGCTTTCTCTTAGAAAGGGAGCTACTGTAACTGGACTCCTTAAAAATTATGATCTGTCTGCAGTGAAATGAATGGAGTCGCCCATGTACCAAAAGGAGAGTAAAATGGAAACAAAATAATTCAATTTTCAAATAAAAGATTTCCCTTTCGCGAAGAAAACAATTACAAATGAGATTTAAGTGTTATTCCAAGCGTGAAATTTTGAAATCTAAAAGAAAAATAAACGAGGGCGCTTGCCGCCTCTTTCGGTCTTTCTTAAGTCTTTCGAGCTCTAATTTATAAGAAAAATTAGCCTCATCACAAATGGAACGAGCGCAACTTAAAAAATAGCGCTGAAAATTCCAAATTACTGCATGCACCCTTTGGAACCATAATAATAGAATAATAGCGCTGTATTTATTGATGTGTTGTAGTAGAGGGGGCACTAAACTCGCTTCCCAAAATTAGCCCTGGGCATTAAAGTATTAAAATTAGAGTTACTACTCCAGTTTGTAATAATTTCGTATTTTAACGACCCTTTTACAGCCAAATGTCATCAAAACTAAAGTGGGTGTTTCAAATGATGTGTCATAGTTACCTTTATGGAGGGGAGCGGCAGTAAACCGCGGTACTCAAAATTTTACAGCCCTATATTATCACGAAATATATATTACGTAGGATGATGAAAAGCACGAGCGTAATATAAAATAATAATAATAGTAGTAACAGCAACAGTAATAAAAAATATTTGTAACGGGACAAGAGTGTCGGAACGAGGCGCGAAGCTTCTCTCTTGGCGACGCCCCACCAAAGCCGTCGCGGCGGTGGTGGCGGGTGGAGCACCGCGCCGTCACTAGTAGTGGGGCGATAAAAATAACGGAGGCATAAATAAAACCAGAATAAATATTGAAAAAGCTAAAAATAAAAAAATGCTCTCGAGATTTGTTCAATTTCCGTTTCCCCCCAGGCTTTTACTTTCCTCATGTCAAAAATAATTCCAAATGACAGACATTTCCTTTCTTGTAGTGGGGCTGAAATACGATTATGGTTGTTTCTTTTATTGTTTGTTGTTTGTCCTGGTGTTAGTTTGTGTTAACCAACATAAAATATTGATAAAGCTCTATATTATGTCCACCTACGTGTTGGGTTAAGGCAAGAAAATTGCAGAGGTTGAATTTGATACAAAATTACACTGTGAGATATTGATGTTTAGAAAGGTATACTTAGGCACAAATAGAAAGAATCGTGGCTCCATTTTATAATGTGTTTTGACTTTGATTAAGCTTTTCAAGAGCGAGATGTTCTCTAATATGAGGCTAAATCATATTTTCGCAATTAATTATCGTTTTAGTTTTAAGATATGTTTAGGGTACCAATTGTGGGCATCTGTGTTTGTGCAAAGAATTTATTTGGTGTTTTTTCACTTTGATATTGATTAGTATATGATTTGTACTGTCGTCTGTCTTGTTCAATTCACCTGTTTATCAGCTTTGGAAAGATTCACTGCCTCTTACAAATTCAGTTCACATTCCAATTAATTGACGAAATTTCTAAAGTTTTTATATTTTACACTTACCCCCTGGAGTTTTAAAAACATTTCTCCCTACTCTAATTATGCATCACACATTTTTACTTTGCAATCTAAAAATTTCGGTTTTACTTTCCATTATATATTAAGTCCTTTTATGCAAAGACCGGACTGCAATTTTAACTCTTTACAATGTTTTTATTAATATAATATTGATGACAATTGTCTGAATCACCAATGGCGGTGAGTTGGATATTCTAAAATGATTCAGCATATTTGTTTCCAATGAACATATATCTAATCATATTGGTGATAACAACAACGATTTTTGAAAATAATATGAGAGGCAAGTATCAACCAATCATTTACATCTTTGTTACTTCGATTTTTGAAGAACTGCAAATGCAGGTGTTCCACTTTTAAATAAATATCAAATAAGATCAATGTTGCGTCCTATTGGGTCGCTGAAGGAAGAGGGTGCCGTCCCTACAACTTTCTCATAGGTTAGTTTTAAGACTAGTGTTAAGTATGCCGTTGTGAACTATAGAAATAAGTCAAACCATTTGTAACGCCCTTGTACATACCATTGAGAAGTGATTAAATACAATTAATGTACGAGGTGTGTTCAATAAGTACCGCAAATTTTGAATTTTCGCGGGTTACGTAAATTCGAATTTAAATTTTTTGTGGCGTTATGTTGGTACTCATGTCTCTCACTTATACCGACAAGTTTGAATGTTTTGAATGTTCAGTTAATTGTTGACAGATGCTTTACTTGCACGTGTTTTGGCTCGTCTTCGATTTTTACCTATTCAAAAAATGGATCAAAGAACCTGTGTCAAATTTTGTGTGAAAAAAGAAATTAAGTGCGCGGATGTATTCCGAATGTTGACTTTGACATACGGAGAAGCTGCTTTGGACCGAAACAACGTTTATCGGTGGTACAAAATGTTCTCAGAAGGCCGAGAAGATGTGAACGACGAAGAGCGTGCCGGACGCCCGAGTACTTCAACAACAGACGAAAAAATTGATGAAGTGAAAAAGATGGTATTGGCCAATCGTCGAATCACCGTTAGAGAAGTTACTGAGGACCTAAATATATCGATTGGCTCGTGCCATTCGATTTTTATCAATGAGTTGGGCATGAGACGGGCCGCCGCGAAATTCCTACAATAATTGCTCAATTTCGACCAAAAACAGTTTCGCGTGAAAATTGCTAATGAGCTGTTGGACTCTGTTCGCGACGACCCAAATTTGCTCCAGAGGGTCATTACTGGTGACGAATCGTGGGTTTACGGTTATGACGTGGAAACCAAAGCTCAATAATCTCAATGGAAGCTGCCGCACAAACCAAGACCGAAAAAAGCGCGCCAAGTTCGGTCGACTGAAAGTTTTGCTTACCGTTTTCTTCAATTGCAGGGGTATGGTGCATCGTGAGCTCTTGTCACAAGGTAGAACGGTCAATGGGGAATATTACCTGTAAGTTATGCGCAATTTGCGTGAAGCAATCCGCCAGAAACGCCCGGATTTGTGGAAGAACAAAAATTGGCTTTTGCACCAAGATAACGCCCCTGCTCACACATCGTTGCTTGTGCGCGACTTTTTGGCCAAAAACAACACACGAATGATGCCATAGCCACTATATTCCCCAGATCTGACCCCCTGTAACTTTTTCTTGTTCCCGAAACTAAAGAGGACCATGAAAGGACGACGCTACGCTAATATTGACGAGATAAAGATGGCATCGAAGGAGGAACTGAACAAAAGAAAAGAAAATTATTTTTTTAAGTGCGTCGAAGATTGGAAAAACCGTTGACAGAAGTGTATAATATCTCATGGGGATTACTTTGAAGGGGACAAAATAGATATTCATGAATAAATAAATAATTTATGAAAAAACACAAAATTCCATCCATTCGAGTTGGATGAAACATTCTTTGGTCTATCCAATTGGATGATACATTTTTGTCTTCGAGCCGAATGATACATTTTTTGGTCCTTTCGAGCCGGATGCAAGACTTTTGGTCCTTCGTCAACGGATGGTGTATCATTGTTAAAGCCTACGGCGATAAATGGTACAAAGAAGCGATATTTAAAGTGCAACCTGATAGTGCAAGAGGCTATACGTTAGTGCAAGAGGCACGAAGAAAGTGCATGAGACACGAAGATAGTGCAAGAAACACGAAGAAAATGCATGAGGTACGAAGAAAGTGTATGAGGCACGAAGAAAGTGCAAGAGGCACGACAAAATTGGAAACGCTATCACGAGCATAGTTCAAGTTTTACAAGAAGGAAACAGGTCAGTCCTATTAACACTTATCCTAAGGGAAAACTACTTCTGTTTGGCTAAATTTTTGTGTATCATCAAATATTATTAAAAATGCATACTAAATTGGACTTGGCATTGTCAGTAAGGAATAATTGCGCCGGTAAAATAAATAATTTTAAAATTTGGCTGGAAAGTAATCTGGATGCAACGCCGGTAAAATTTGAAACGCGTTTAGAACGAATTGAAAAGGTTTACGACGAATTCTACGTGGCTCAGTCGCAAATTACGGCCTACAGAAAGGAAGAAAGCGACGAGTTGGTTATTGACGAATTTGAAAATGTATATTTTGACGCGATGACGGAAGCGAAGGTGTGAATTACAGGGGTACCAAAGGTCGTCAATCAAAATATTGAGAATAACTTGCGGTTACCGGAGCTAGAATTGCCTAAATTCGAAGGCAATTATGAAACATGACTTAACTTTAAGGAAGCCTTTGTTGGCCTTATTGATTCGAACGCTCGACTATTCGACATCCAAAAATATTATTTTTTAAATTCTTGCCTTAGTGGTTCGGCTATGCAATCAATTGGCTCTTTAGAGATAACCGAGGCAAATTATTCTGTGGCGTAGACAATATTAAAAGATAGGTTTGAGAATAAAAAATTAATAGTCAATAGCCATGTAAAGGCAATCTTCAGTTTACTAACAATGGTAAATGAAGCTTCGAACGGTCTTCGTGGTCTAATTGACGAATTAAACAAACATTTGGGTGCTTTACGACAGTTGGAACAATCGGTCGATACGTGGGATACGCTGCCAATCTATATAGTAATGAACAAACTAGATATCGATACCCCGTAGGCGTGGGAAACTTCGTTGAGTTCACCACGACGAAACAAATGCTAAATTTTCTGTCGAACAGATGTAGGGTATTGGAAACAATCGGATCGGTTAAAATCGGCCATAGTGCAAAACAAAAAATATCAAATGTTACAAACATCACTTATAAACGGTGTACTGGATGTGACGCTGACCATGGCATTCTTAAGAAATCGGTTCTAATGAGAATAAAGGATGCCAAACAAAGAAACTTGTGTTTAAACTGTTTATGGAAAGGCCATGTGGCCAAACACAGTTGGGCATGGAAATGTAAAAGGTGCAATAAATCACACAATCAATATCTGTTACATTTTGCACATATATCGGTTGTTTCAAAACCCTTCAATTCTCAGTTTTACACATTTACGACCGCAATTTCTAAAACTCTTTCGTTATGCGTTGCGTAAGTCATAGAGCCAATGCATCTCCTTTGGATAACTAGAAATGAGAAATTGGATTATTTGATATGTCTATTCCAGGCTCTATTGGTCATTGAAAATTAAAAATAAATGATAAATTCTTGTTAAATGATAAATATCCACATGTAATACTAAACTTTTTTAAATATTTTATGTCAGATATATAAGTAAGAGTTTAATTTTAAAAATTGTTGAATTTGCAGCCAACGTAATTGTATTACAGACATTTGATTCGCCAATTTTGCGTCTCCTAAAAGTTAATACTATATTTTAAAGTCGTACAATTTATACTTATATATTTGGAAGTTACCAAGAGCGCAAGTTTAAAATGAAAACTACGCAATTCTTTAAGGACAATGGCAAAACATTTTTTATTCAAAGTACTGGCTCTCGCTTTTTACACATTTTATCCATCTCTTGGGCAAATTTAGGATACCATTCCAAAAGAAAGCTTCAACTTTCATTGATCTCCATTCATCGAGCCATTTTTGTACATCCTGGAAAGTTTTGAATGGTTGCTCAGCCAGTGCGTGTCCCATCGATGAGAAGAAGTGATAATCAGAAGGCGCCAGGTCTGGTGAATACGGCGGGTGGGGTAGGAGTTTTCAACCAAGCAAAGAAATCTTTTTTTGGCTACTTTGGCTGTATGTGCAGGAGCGTTGTCATGCTGCAAAATGACTTTGTCGTGTCTTCGAGCCTATTCTGGGCGTTTTTTGATCAATGCCTGATTTAAATTGAACATTTGTTGTCGTTAGCTGACGGTATTAATTGTTGTCCTGGCGTGGCCCATGATTTCTTATGTTTAGGATTCTCAAAATTTGTCCACTTTTCATCGCCAGCTACAACTCGATGCAAAAACTCCTTTCTTTTGTGGCACAAATGCAGCATTTCGCACACAGGTTTTCGTCTTTCCATATGTTGTTCGTTCAGTTTCTGTGGAACCCATTTTCCAACTTTTTGAATCTTCCCCATGGCTCTCAGGCGATCGGAAATGGATTGCCAAGCAACATTCGACGGCTCCGCCATCATTTGTTGTGTTTGTGTATTGTCTTATAATACTTGTAATTCGTCGTCTTCAAACTTTTTTGGTCGATTTTCACGTTCTTTGTCAATAACATTGAAATCGCCACTTTTGAAACGTTGAAACCAGCGTTCACAAGTCTTGATAGTTGGAGCAAGATTTTCTACAAGAATTCAATGACTTTCCGATACCTTTTTCTTTTGACTGAACAAGAAAAGCAGTACATGCCGCAAATGCTCTTTACTTGGGTCAAAATTCGACATGTTTAACACAAAAAAGAAGTATGCCACT
Source organism: Helochares maculicollis (assembly GCA_033557835.1). Classification (NCBI taxonomy): domain Eukaryota; kingdom Metazoa; phylum Arthropoda; class Insecta; order Coleoptera; family Hydrophilidae; genus Helochares; species Helochares maculicollis. The sequence continues at coordinate 11,682 of JAWQRO010000480.1, read as the reverse complement.
AACACGTAAACAACTAAACGAATATGACGTTTTGTAGTGGGGTAGTTTTATCAAAAAAATTGCGCTTTAGGTTCTAAAAGTTACTTCAGTAGATTCATGTGATTTTAGCTTTTAAATGCTTTTATATTTACGTTTTGTAAATCTAACAATTGCGAAGAAACGCACTATGAGGCTGTAGATATTTGATAAAATAGTTGGTTTCTTAAATTAAACTGTGTTTGAACGAATGTATATTTATAAATATATTTGAGTTAGAACTGTAGAGTACTGCTCGTCTTCAATAACACAGTCTTTGATACTTTTCTGTTCTACTGTATTAGTATTTCCAGACTTCTCATTGAGGAATACAAACTAAGTCGTTAAGAGCGAGAATTATCTCTTGTATTGTAAGATTTAAAAAGCAAATGCATTTAATATGCAATGAATGTATTGATTCGCTTCCTAGGTACTTACTGTGAATATAAGATTGTTAAAATCTGCAAAATTGATTTTTACATTAGAGCTTCTTAACTTTGTTAAATAAATGAACAATTGGCTAAGGTATAAAATGTAGTAAGATAGGATGGTTATTTCGATTTTAGTTATGAAAACTTGCATTTCAGATTATCTAATGGTGTTATTTGCATAGCTCATGGTATATTTTAAATGTTGTGCTTAGTTGGCTGCAGCAAACAAAGCGACAAAGTTATTATTGCCACCGTAAATGAATATTTAATACCCCTTTTGTCATAATTGTAGCGTTAAATCGAAATCGTACAACTCCCAATGCGCATTTAGCCCAATAACTGAATAGGGTAACCCTAATTCAAGTTGGTGTTATACAACACATTCAATTTAAGCATTCGAGAAGGTGTTTTTGTGTGTTACGCTTCGAATGGTAACTACAGTAAATTATCGGATAGGCAGGGATGCGATTAAATTCGGCCATTAAGAAATTTACACGAACGACAAAGGGTTGGGGGGGCTGATTCTAAACTAATTTAACACTAGTTTAAACTGATTTTCTGAATTGCTCGACATCGTATTTTCTGCGAGACACTTAAGGGATTTTTAGAATTCCAGTTTATTCAATTTAATGAAATTATTTAAGGCTTGAATCTTTCTCTATGCCATTAGAAACTTGCCCGTCTTAGATTTTAACTCGTAAAATTTTTATTTGAAATATAACAATAAAAGTTTTCTCAGATTGTTTCCTTCATTTCAATAAACTTTTTTACAATTTTAAATATTCATCCGCATGTTAGCAACGAGCTGAACCGTCTTTAAAGTACTTTTTAAAATCAAGCGTAAAAATCTAGATCAGTTAATCAACCTTCATCGAACCATTTGATTGTCTTTTTATGGACTTCTTTATTAGTAGAATTGCTTGTTAATGTTTTCATGTGCATATCAGGGATTGTGACCAAAATTGAAGCCATTACGAGAAAATTCTTAGCGAATTATGTGTTTTCCAACTCCTTGAAATAGGCCTTCATACTCTGCCTTGTAAATGTGGCCCAAAATCAAGGCTATCAAAACACCGATTATGATTAACAAAGGCTCTTGAACCAAGGGGGACTTAGTCTTGCAGACTTTGCGCCATTTGCACATAAATTGCAATTTCATAATACCACGAGAAGATAAACGACATTGAAAAGAGTATTAACTGGAAATAAACAAAAATAAACATAAACTCTCCGAAATTGAAATTTTCAGGCCCCCTTCTAAAAACCGATAACTGCTAAGCCTTGTATTTTGCAAAGCAAAATATCTGTACCTATTCTGGTACGTTAAAAACAAATGTAGTAATTTAGACCGTATTTTGTAAAATCGCTGGAAAGCGATCCGAAGCATTTTTTACTAATGGACAGATATGCGGAAAACAAAATGAATAACTTAGATGGGATTTAGCAGTAAAGATGCAAATAACCTAATTTAGAGACGCCTACACCAGAATTTTACGATCGTCTGGCCCTAAACATAGAAAGGGAATATCCATTAAATCCTTAAAAGTTGCAAAAGTGTCGCGTCGCGACGGGAAAGAATTGGATTCCAGTGAGTACTTTGTAACTGTTTTGATTGTCTGCCAGTTGAGAATCTACGAAAATTGAGCCATGAAAATATCTTCATTCCAGAATTTGAAATATACTCTATCCATTAAAAATTAATCTATCATTATATTAGATCTAATTTATTAGATTTATATACATATTTTGATGCCTGAGTTACTTTTGATATTATTAGGTAACTCATTAATATTCTAAAGACTGGAGAAATATAATTTCATGCTGCATCCTGCAAAGGAAGTCCGCTTGGCAGCATTTCATTAAAGAGCATCTAATGAGATATTTATAAAATTAAATAAGTGAAGAGTAATATTTGGTTTTTATTAGGTTACCGGAAAGCCCATCAAGCTTCGCAGCGAGCTTACCGGGAGCATTTCGAGGGGATCGCTCCCAACCCAACCTGAACCAACGGAATAACTAAACAAACAAGAACAAATTGGGAACAGTCCCCAAGAAGTTTATTATCGCCCAAGAAATCCAAAAGAGCTAACTCACCCAAGTTGAGATACTTTTTGTGTACAGCTTCGTAAGCCGTCCACTCGATGTTCTTGAATCGATTTCTTTCCTGTCTGGCCCCATGTGATATATCCGCTTCCGGCGGCTCGTTGGGATTCCTGCACACAGAAAAAACCACAACAAATTATAAACTTGTTCCGTCCCTTTTTCCCTTTTTTATGTACCGATGCAGAAATTATTTGGTTAAACTCCAATAAAATTGTCGGCTGGAAATTATCTACTTTTCTTTCAAATGAGCCGATGTTTTTTTGGCAGCACCTTGCCCATTTTGACTGATTTAATTCTACTCTTTCCCAATATTACAACGCAAAGACTTTATACTTAGAAAATTGTCAAATATGCTGCATTCATTGAACTTAAATCATAAATATATAATAATCCCTCGTTTATTCAAAATGAATTCTAAATATTTCAATTTAATGCTTAATAGCAAAAATGATGTCATAAATACACATACAAAGCAAACTTTCTACTTTAATCTATAACCTCATCAGAGCAAATGGGAACTTTTTGGGGGCGAAACGGGGACGACTTTTATAAGGAGGTTGTTGTGGGGAATCTGGAGTTGAGTCTGGAGCTGAAGCTAAAGCTGCAGTTGGAAACGGAGGTGGAGGCGGTTTTGAGCAGCGCCCCGGAGTTTTGGTGGATTTGGAGAGTGGGCAAAAGGCGAAGATACATTAAAAGTGTAGTTTGCAAGAAGTTGCGCCAACTCATTAACTCACCCCGTCCGAGCAAAGTTGCTCCAGTAGATCATGGTGGTCTCAGCCAGCAGCATCTCGGATTTAGTGTAGTTTCTGCCAAAGTGCATGAAGCCCCCGACCAACGGAGCTCCAAATATGTAAGGAAGTTCCTCGCCGTGGATGCAGCCTTGCCTCTGGAAATTAAATGCCACTTTAGAGTAACTTTCTAATGCGTTAATAATTGCTATATTGCATACGTTTGAGTTCTGAGGATCTGGCAGTAATTTCATTTACCTAAGTACTCTTGGCAACTCCGTAGGAGGTCTGAGATTAATGCAAGTAGTGTTAAAGGCGCATTTGAAGATGCCTTAGCTTTAATTGTAAGTGCTTTGGATTTGCATTATCCATATAAGGGTACAACTGACGTGTTTTATGGTAATCGCAGAGATCTGTGGAATTTTGGGTTGTTTTTAAGAAACGCAATCCAATGAATTTATTAGCGGCAGCATTCTCATCAAAATTACTTTTAAAAGTCAAATTACCGATATCACACACTCAACTTTTTTGCAAAAATTGAGCAAGAAATTTAAATTTATATCTGAAAAGTTTAACTAGTAAAAACTTGACACAATACAAAGAAATTTCACCTGTTTAGTTAGAATATCTTCTGTTTGATCTCTCAGCTCTGTGAACATTAGAATGATAAATAAATCCGTCAACTTAACCGAACTGCAAAAGTTGTCAACTGGTCATCTTTATTTAGTAAAGGTTTTATCGAATTTATTACTGCTTATGACGAAAGAGGTAAAATATGGCAATTCACTAAAAGTAATTGTCCCTTTGCCCGTATGGATTGAAGGAGATGTATCCTGATTTTAACTCACACAGAAATATCTTCTATATAGCTTTGTTGGGCGGAAATGGAGTGGGAAGACAATTTGCTTTCTACCAATACTCCTCTGATTTACTTGTAATGCCTATGTCTATTAGAATTACAAAAAAAAACAATCGAACTTCCGATGGACTTAAATTTGGTGTTATGCCTTGTTGTTGTAGAGAAAAAACATTTGTGTTATCTACCAATTTTCCAATTAGTTCTCCAAAACTAGTTTTCGAAAAAATGGCTGAAAAATTAAACAGGTGTGAAATTTCTTCATTTATTGAAGAATTTCCAGAGAATTCGAATGGTGCTGAAGATGACAAAAAATCTGTCCGCATCTCGACTTGTGTTCATTTCCCTTTTCAATCTCCTTCGTTCTGACAAGTTTTCCGAAGTTGAACTTGAAGCTGAAGTTATGATGTCTGAAGCATCCAATTTTAAGAATGCTCATCATGGCAAAATCAAATTTAAATAATGTTTGTATAGCCTGACAAAATAGAGAAACTATAAGAGTGTCTTTTGTTTTGCACAATCTTTAAGCTTGATCGGATAAAATCAACTTGTGGAAAGATAGCGCAAACCAATTATGACAGGATAATGATTCAAATCCCAGACTCGACGAACAATAAATGAGCCATTATTTATTAACTGGCAGCGATAAAACGAAGATATTTATATAATACATTTTTATAGGTTAATAAGAGTTTTAATCAACTACTCAAAATTGGTCTCTAAAATGCAAAATATTCTACAAAATGATATCAAACGTCTGTAAATTCCAAATAAATGATATGCAAAGATATGTAGGTTTATATTTAAATATCAATAAAATATTATATATAAACAAACCTAAAGCAATGTATTCCGTTTTATTTTACATTTATTAGGTTCGCAACTAAGTATTGGGTTGGCAACTAAGTAATTGCGGATTTTTTTAGAAAATCAAAGACTATTTTTTCATGTACCCAAATAACTTTATTCTGTAATGTATTGCTCATTTTAATCAATGATTTTTTGCCATCTTTGAGACAGCATCATAATCCCACGTTCATAAAACTTCTGGTTTTTATTAGCAAAAAACTGAATCAGATACGATTTGATACCATCATCATTATTGAATTTTTTACCATTCAAGGGGTTTTGTAAAGATCGAAACAAAAAGTAATCAGATGGAACAAGGTCAGGGCTATATGGTGGATGTGGCAAAACATCCCAACCAAGCTCCAATCATTTTTGCCGAGTGATCAAAGATGTGTGTGGCCTTGCATTGTCATGATGGAATACAAAACTTTTTCGATTTGTCAATTCGGGCCGCGTTTCTTCAACTGCATTGTTTAATTTCGTTAGTTGTTCAATGTAGACATCAGAATTGAGCGTTAAGTTGGGTGGTAAGAGTTCAAAATAGACAATTCTTTTATAATCTCACCAAACGGATAACAAAACCTTCTTTTGATGAATATCAGCCTTTGATGTTGTTTGAGTTGGTTCACTTGGCCTGCTCCACGATCTTTTCCTCCTGATATTGTTGTAAACAACCTATTTTTCATTGCCAGTTATCAGTTGTTTTAAAAATGGATTATTTTCATTACGTTCTTTTAGCAAATCGCAGCTGTTAATGCGTTGCGTTAAATGCGTTTCTTTCAGTTCGTGAGGAACCCATGTATCGAGTATTTGAACATAGCCAAGTTGTTTTAAGTGAATTTCAACGCATGTATGTGATACATGAAGTTTCTTTGCAATCTCACGTGTTGTACTGTGACGATGCAAATCGATAATTGCTTTGATTAGGACGTCATCAACTTGAACTGGACGACCAAAGCGTTTTTCATTTTTGAGTGAAAAATTGCTAGAACGAAATTTGGCAAACCAATATTGGCACTGCCGTTCTTTTAAGGCTTCGTCACCATAAACAGCACATAACTTTTTATGAGCTTGCGATGCGGTTTTCCCTTTGCGGAAATAAAAAAGCAAAATATGACGAAAATGTTCCTTTTGATTTTCCATTTTTCATCGAAGGCCAAACGAAAACTACACAACCGATCAAAACACTTTTTTACTGATTGACAGCTAAATTGCCAAATATCAAATAACAAAATGTGTTTTACATTTGTACTACGTCTGCCAACCTAAAAATTCAACTGAAGTCATCTATGAGTGAAATCGGCAATTACTTAGTTGCCAACCCAATAATTGCTGATTTCCCAAATTCGTAGCTTGAGAGCCTTGTATGCGCATATTCCTTTCATAGCATGTTCAAGGTCATGAGCTTTATTAATCATTAAGTAGTGACTTTAGACCAATTCGCTGAACAGTGGGTGTTTGGGAGAAAATAAAACATGGAAATTGAAAACGAGCATTATCTTCATATTTTGCTGTATTATTTCCGTAAAGGGAAAAACATCTCAGACTTACAAAAAGCCTATGTGATGTTTATGGTGATAAAGTCTTAAAAGAGCGACAGGGTCGAAATTGGTTTGCGAAATTTCGTATGGTGATTTTTCAATATATACAATATACTAGATAGTAGATAGTACAACGCTTGAGAATGTAGAGAAGCTAAGCGTATAACACATGCATAGGAAAGCATTTACAACAGTTTGACTTCTCCAAAAAGCTGGATATCTGGAGTCCTCATGAACTTAAGGAAATTCACTTGGCGAAACGCATAAATACCTGCGATATGCTTCTTAAGCGCAACTAAAATGAACTGTTTTTAAAAAGAATTACTACTGGTGATGAAAAGTGAGTTGTGTATAACAATATCACTATAAAACGATCGTAGAGTCAACCAAATGAACCACCTCAAACACCATCAAAACCTGATATTCAGCAAAGAAAGGTCTTGTTGACAGTTTGGTGGAATTATAAAGGTATAGCTTATTTTGAATTCCTTCGTTGCAGCCAGACGATTAATTCTGAAATTTATATTCATCAACTAACCAAACTAGATTCTGCCATCAAGAAAAATCGACCAGAATTGGCAAATCGCAAAGGAATTGTGTTCCATCATGATAGCGACTGACCTCACACATCTTTGGTTACTCGCCACACAGTTTTGCAGCTTGGTTGGGATGTGTTACTACACCCACCATATAGTCCTGACACAGTACAATCAGTTTATTAGTTATATCGAAATTTACAGAGCTTTTTGCAAGGAAAAACATTCAATTACGATTATGAAGTAAAAGAGCAGTTGACACAATTTTTTACCAATAAAAACCCACAGTTTTATGGACGTGGTGTTGTGATACTGCCTGAAAAGTGGAAAAAGATTATTGAAAATAATTGACAATACAGTTGTAATTAAAGCTATTTTTTTAAGTAAAACTGACTGTTATATTTTTCATAAGAAAACGGGAATTACTTAGTTGCCAATCTAATATTTATATAAACATTGAAAATGAACTCCAAATTATGAAAAGCAGGCAATTTTGCGAAACGATCGTAAATCGAGAAGATGTAAGTAAATGTAAATAGTTAAGTAAATAAATTATCACTATGAAAAAGATGGTGGGTATTTTGCAAGCAGAGCTCTAAGAATTCTTACACTTTTTGTTTTAATTTCCATAACAATTTTGTTTTAAAATCTATTTTTATTCTCCACCTACGGTATCGAATTCCCTATCATCTGCAACAGACATCAGAAACATCAGCCAATTTCCAATGGATTCTCCAATCTAGGGCACCCACACACTATTTTCAGACACCCTCATCCATGACCTTTGAGCCCCCCTCCCCCGCAGTCAATGAAAACCTACCAGTCGCATACCCAATCATATCTTTGTCCACATTTACTATCACTACTAAAATCTCAGCTTACGAATTAGTTAAGAGAAGGTATGGGACACACGAGAATTTTTTGATGTTTTTAAATGAGCGATCACTTTCGGGGAAAACTGTATTATTTAACTACTAACGGAACTCGTCGTTTTTAAACGCGATGGTATTTTATATATACGTTCTTGATCTTTAGTTCAGTATTTTTAAAGATTATTAATTTTGTCACTTCACTTACAAAAAAGGGAGTCTGAGATTTCTTAAAATGTATATAAAATGATTTAATTTTTATTTGTAAGAAATAATTTGGCCACAGAGCCTTTAAATTAAAAAAAGGAAATAATTTGGACTTTTAATGACTAATACTAACTGCTGCTATCAAGAAATTATTTATATTGTAAAATGTTTACTCAGCTCACAATTAAAACATTCAACAGAGGCATAAACAAATGATGTAAAACAATATGACAAATAAAAATTTAATATACTTAATCATAAAACTATTTTAAATTTTTGACATGCAATAGTTGAACAGAAGCTTAATTTTCACCGTTTCTCATCATGTTAGTTTTATATGTTTTAGACTAACCACTTCAAAATATGAATTTAGTGGAACTACTCAAATTAAATCTACATGTTTGATACTTCAAAACTCAGTTCATTATTGGTGCCAGTATATTAGTATGGTGTTGATATCCAAATTGAGCTACTTTTAATTATACAACAAAAATTCTCTTCAGCACTGGAACGTCTGTCTATTTTTATCTGTACTAATGAGTTACTTCCAAAAAACAAGTAATAGATATGCGATTTAAAGTACAATTCTTCTCTCTTTACACCAACGCAATATTTCTAGGTACGCTATTGGATGAATAACGAATCAATAGTTATGTTGTGTTTGAAACGTATAAATATTTTCTTTGAACAGGTCGTTATTAACCACAAAGGTTCATAGCAGAATGTTTTCCTAATTCTTTCATCCAGCTGCTGTTTCAAGTAGTCTGTTCTCACAGTATTTCCAGAAGACGGCAAGTGCATTACTGGCAGAAAACTGGATGTAAATCAAAATCCACAAAAACTAAGTGATAAATATTCAATATCTCAGTGGTTATCTGTGTACAAAATCAATTAACATGACAGTCACTTATGAAATTGCATTGACGTATCTTGCATAATCTATTAACACACCAACATATGTACCAATATTAATTTAAATGCGCACTAGAGTGTTGCCGTTCTATGAAAAATCTTCCGGGTGATGTCTTCGCGCCTAATTGAAAAATTGCAGGCAATTTTTAATACAAACGTTGCGCTACGCTCTATTGGCTAGTTTTATACTCTTTGGAAGATCCGAGGAAAAATGGGAACCCATATAGTTTCAACAGATACAAATGTACACATGCACTCATATCCAAGCATACAATAATGAAAACTCTTCGCATGAAAGTAAAATATTCCCTTATAAAGGATATATAGAACTTGTATTGTATGCTCTGGGTTTCCAATCAACGGCGCTGCCATACGGAAGCTACGGTAAGACAGAGAAGAGGAATCTTGAAACTACAAAATATTATCAATATTTTCTTGCTTCCTGCTGCAATTCCATCCGAGGAATCAATCAACTTTTAGCTGGATATTCTTTTATTTATACCTCTACAATTTATATCTCCAACATTTACATTTCTATATCAATGTAGAAAGCAGCGTTTAAAATGATTAGCAGCGTAACGTTTCCAACCCGCCATGAAGGATACCTCTAAAAGGAGCAGAAGGGGCATCTTTTAATTTAAATTTTATTGGACCCTCGCAGAAGTTTGTGTCAGAGTGTCAGTCTACTTAGAATATTTGATGCAATCGCTTTTTGTAGTGTCGCGGCCGTCGCCTTTTATGAGCCCTTAATAAAGTTAAATTTTAGCTCCGGATTTACTCCGGTGCCTCAGAGTTCCCAGAAACACTGCGCTCCAGGAAAATATGTTCTTGCAATTCAGATTTGATTTACCAGACCGGTCATAATTCACTTCTTTAATATTGTGATTTTCTTTTTGTGGCCGTAAACCTTAATGATGTTTCTCTCCTCTCCACCCCCTTACAATCTCCTCTGGAACTCCTTCCAATCTCCTCCCGTGACCCCCTTTCATCTTTTTTGTACCCCTTTCCAAACCTCCTGCACCCCTTTCCATTCTGTCTATACCTTAGCCGCTTTCCATTTTTCTACACCGTCTTTCATTCCTTCTGTAAACCGTCGATTTTTCATGTGCTTTCATTGATTTTCGCTATACACATTTGAATTCATATTTACCCTTTCTATACTAGTTTACACTACATTTTAATTCCTTCGATTTTCAGTTTTTCTATCAAAAATAGAAATGTAACCAAATTTTTGATTCCAACTATTTGCATCTTCCCCCTTTCAATGCATTATTAGCTCCTCTGTGATTGAGAAACATAAGCTTGATCCTTTCTACACCATGTTTAATTTCATTTACATTTAGCCCCACATCTGGGTTCCGCACTTTGCTTCTACGTGCTATTTTGTCCACGTAGGTATGGCATGACTACTTTCGTTTTTTCCTCATTACCTTTTAATATTCGCTTGTCTCCGTTTTTCTCACTTCAGCACTTAATTTTTCCAGCTCCCTCCCACTCAGAAGCCTTCAGGTTTAAGTGGTACGGCTTATTAATTTTTGCAAACAAGTCTGGGTTTCACCAGTTAATTGTCATCGCAAGCCGCGGGCGTGCTCTTGAATGATTCCTTTTTTCAGGAGCGTCTAATGATTGAATCTTTATTCGTTATCAAGGCCTCAGAGAGATATTGAAAAGTTTTTAATAAAAGCTGCATGGGCTGTTCAGGCTGATAGCCTTTACTGGGGCATAAAAATTTACAACTGGTCGTAAATTTTATATTATTTGTTTATTCGTTTCTGCGAGTATTGTAAACTGGATGAACGCCATAAAACGGAGGTGATCGCAAGGTATAATCTCTGCTTTTGCCTTTACTGTTAGCACTGCGTTTACTAAAGAATGCCTTAGCTTTTGTTGTCGCTACACTGTCAAGCTTCAGTTTGGTGTTGTTTTTATACTGTCACAGTATTGAGCGTTTATTTATTTTTGGAAAGAGGTGTCATTTCAAACTGCTTCAAGCTGCTTTAAGAATTATATCTCTGTAATATTACTGTTTGGCCAATTTACTGGGTTATAATATGGCAACTTAGGCCAATGTAGAGGAGTTGCCTTAGTTTCATTATTGTATGTACCCATTTTAATTTATTATGGGAACAAAAATCAAATTTGGCAACATATGTTATACCTTCACAACTGGATGAAAAATAAATAGAAGCGATATTTTTAAGTATGCTTGATAAAAGATACATTAAAAATCTGCAATAAGCTTTACCGTGACGTAATCGTCCTGATATTCTTAGTTTCAGTTGTCCAAAGTATGAGATAATTAGAGATGTTGAGAGATGTTTTTCTGGACATCCATAATTTTGTCTATAAGTTTTGAAAATAGCCTAATTTCTGTACACAAACAAGCTATCAAAATCAATGTGAAAATTATTGTTTTTTCGTCTCACAAGCTTGGTAGAACGCAAATTAGCAGGAGAGGAAGAGGAAAAACAATATCAGCACAAAAACTAGAAGCAGGAAACAAAACCTATTTCAATGTTATATACTTCGAAGAAGTCAAGTTCAATACAGTAGATGGGAGAAATATGAATCTGACAATTTTTGATAGTACATTTTGGTTATTAGTACGTTGATTGACAGAGTTATGAAATACAAG
>JAWQRO010000479.1:0-38232 GCA_033557835.1 Helochares maculicollis | reverse complement strand
TGCCTGTGGGTTTTTACTCAGCTAAAAAGAAGAAAATGCCATTACCCTTAAGAAAAAACAGCAATAGATATTTTTCACTGCAGTAAATATCGAAAAGCTAAGAAAACTTAAATAGAGAGACTACAAATTGTATCGTTGACAAACAAATATCCTTAAGTAAAATGGTGGCAAGTATATTTCCAAAAGTGCTTTGCATAAATTTCATTTTAAATAAGCATAGCACTTACTAACCAACGGAATAAGCACCAATTCAGCGTATTGAAATTTTCATAAAAGTGTATCTGCAAACTAGAACGTGGCGAATAAAACCTCAAATAGAAATGATAGATAGTTTAATAAAGTAACGCAAAGCTATAGATCCCCACAGGAACATTGTGAATATATGTAGCAACGAATATTCATCCGCAAGTTTGAAACGTAACAGCACGAAGAGTTATGGCCATTGAATATGGCAAAGCCATGCACTTTTCAATAAAAGTTATCTAATTCCGGTGTTGCACGACAATATCCGGTTGAATTGGTAAAGGGTAAAGTTCGCAAGCGACCCCGTGAACTAATTTAGACATGCGGAAATAAACTTTAAAGTCAATTTCATTGGACACATAGACGGATATTGTGTAAGTTTGCACGGAGTTGGATGGCCAACACTATTCCATCTGTTGCCCAACTGGGTTTAATAAAATATCCGCCCGCGTTGGCTTTACCTTCCAGCGGTATGACACGGCACGGCGTCGCATAAAAACACACTTGATTTATGCTTGGGGGAAAAGGAACTCCAATTATATTTATTTTCTGGAGGAGAATTTCATTTGGACTACTCAACACTTATATTGCGCTCTTATACGAATTGGAATTTTGAGGCTTTTTTGCATTCCCGTATTGGGAAATTATTGCGACAAGATTCGATCTTGAGATTTTGACAAATCTATATGTTGTGAAGATCTTACTCAATTACCACCATATTCGTCTCAACAGTATGTGTGCGAACGTGTATGTAAATATAATAAATAGAGCCTAGAGATGGTGAAGTGGAGAAATCGTAGATTTATACTAGGGTGAGAGTCAAGTGTTACCCTAAGCAATTATTAAATTGTAAGAAGCATTTAACTTCTGTTTGATTAAATTGCTAAAAATGGTCAACATAGAATTCTACCAGGATTTAATATTTGACAATATGTATATAAGTAGTACTTGTATTATTTCTACTTTTTTAATATTTTAGGGTTCTTACAATTAAAAAAATAAAAGATTAAAATGGAATACCACTACAAGTAATTTTAAACCCCGAATTAGCGCATATGTCTGAACTATGATCTTGGCCAAATTCCTTCATTTAGTTCTACCAAAAGAACCCAAATAACATCATTCAGGACAAGCTGACGAACAAGACATAAAGTTGAACTCAAAAAAATGCAGCAACCACTATGAAAAACTTAAGCAGCAAAAAAAGTATGAGACCAGGTATATCAACCGACATGAAAAAATATGGAAACAGGAGAACTACGAAATATCTGCACTATTTGTAGATATTCTAAGAAATACGGTGGTACCAATATAATAGATGGAAAACGCAACTATACCTCTATGTAAAAGGGTTAAAAGTATCTCCAAACAATGATCGAGGAACTACATTCTTAACAGAACGCTTGTAGAAAAAATTAACCGAAAAAATACCCACAAGAATAATATGAGACAAATAGCAGATGCTGAAGAAAACGAGTTCCATAATCCACTCCATTTATATTTTGAGACAAATGTAGAAGTACTGGAACGTTTTTGGTTTTTTAAGGTTATAAATATACTATATAAATCTGGCAATAAATTATTTAAAACTGTTTCTATCGTGATCAGTTACATTTTGCTATCAATTACAGCGTGTTAGCAAAATTTGTCATAAATTATATTTACACTATTTGTTTGCTGTTGAAAATGATAGGTTGATGTTGCTTCAGGTAGTAAGTAGGTAGGATAAAGAAAATTCTCACAACCCAGTTCTCAGTATTTTTGGTTGAATGGTGTGGCGCGTTATTATGCTAAGAAATATTTCTGTTTCTATTCAATTATTGGCTCTGTTCTCATTAGATTATCATTTAAACAACCCCACTGTCCATAGTTGAGATCAAAAGTAATACCTCATTCAGCTTTGTTTAATTTTCTCGTTTGGTGATTTTACAGTGGCGTATATATGATTACCTGTACCGGTTGATTATCTTTTGCAATAACGTGTGTTCCCCAAACATCTACTTTTGTCTATATTTTCTAGGTACTAGGTTCACCATGAGCCTTGAATTTGATGCGCTTTTAATTCAGAACTCTGTTTTCCTCCGGACAAAATAGATAGCTAAGCAGCAGAAATCATTTATAGCCGTTCACATTTCGAAAGAGTCGTTGAATAAGACTGATTTGAGCTTACTTGTAAAGAACATACGATACAGAAAGAGTGAGATTGTCAACAGAAAATGGAATGTGACAGCTTTAGTTTTGTAACTGGGACGATAAAAGTATACAAGTTGTAGGCAAAATCTTATATCAGTGTCATGTGCATGTAAGTAGGACCATCGAAGGTTTTCGTTAGCCTAAGCAATATTTTTAAATTAATTGGGAAATGGATATTGGCGCTTTATTTATTCAACTAAAAGGCAAAACATAGTAACGACAAACTTTTATGTAGTTTGAGGATACAATTAAATCTTAGCGAAACATGCAAAATTAAAGTCCATAACTAAAAGCATCAAAAATATATACAGGAAAACAAATGCATTCAGGAAGGAGATAAGTAGAATCAACCATAAAAAATAAAGATTTCCAAGAAAATCAATGTGAAAAATATACATTCAAAATGGCTATAAATGCTAAAAATCCATTTTACTTTTACCAAACAGAAATTTTGTTCAAAGAGAAAAATCCCAGAAGCATCAACGAAATCAAATACTCTACCAATTTTATGTGATCCACTGCTGTAATGATTAAATCTCCGTATGACAAATCCCAGTAGTGCCAATGCATGTCTCTCATACATATAATTTAAACTGAAAAATGCGGCCGTTATTTCTGGTATAAACCGGTGTGATGTTTATAAAATATGAAAAATATCGGAAATTCCGGCTGTACATATCCGAGTTAAAGAGAGATATACTGGGATTTAGTGGCCATACATTCCAATCATGCAAATATATCGGGTCAACCCGAAAATCTAAATTAAAAAAAAACTGGGTCATTAAAAATAATTTTTCATGTCAACCTGACATGGTCAATTATCTCGAAACGTTTACACTAAATAAACAACTCAATGCTGATGACTATCTGGACAGTAAATAACTTCTAAAAAATCAAGCATTTCACTGAGGACCTACATATACTTAATTAACGTCAGACCTTTTCCTCCTTTCTTTTCTTTAACGTAAACGATTTTTGGAATTGATCAATCTACTGTAGAGTTAGTTAGACACGAAGCGAACTCTTGTATCACGCGAGCTTCAGATTGTATTAATCAAGCAAAAGGAGGTTCCTCCAACTCAGACTACTGCATTTAGCCGACTCTATTTTAGCTCCGATTACTCTTTATAAAATCTATGTAAGAAGGTTTCATTATTTCACAATTAATACTGCCTAACTACAAATACGTGCGACTAAAATTCTTAAATTTAAAGCATATTCTTATCACTATACTGAAAAGTTTTATACAAATCTAAGGCATTAACAATGCTTCGGTTTCAAGAAAAAAAAATCTATAAAATCGTCAAAAAAATTGCATAACAATAAAATCGTTTTTCACGTTCTCACTATATATAATATAACTGTGGGAAAAATAAATAAAAATTACAACCAAGAAAGATTCTTCCATATTTACTGTAATAAAACGGCATCAGCAGTCGCCTAATATTTATTTCATTTTAAATTGCTCTTCCTTACGGCAAAGAAAGATGAGAGGTTCTTTCAATTGTAGATTCGTTTCATGACGTTTTACTGTTACACAAGTATCAAATTGACGTTAAAATATGCAAAATGTCTCTTGAATAATATATAATGCTGAATTGCATTCATGTTGTCTGACGAGGTTAAATAAGTCTTTCTAATTTCTTAATTACTTTCAATTAATTTGGCAACGTTACGTTTGCTATTTTGCCCTCTGTAACTTACAGGGAATACGCGAAGTAATTAAATGTTGCTGTAAGTGAGACGCAAATGCAATATATCTCGACGTATAATCTCTGGCATGACATGCCAAACATTGCAACATACTCGCTAAGAAAACATACCGAAGGAATTATAATAGTGATTTAAGATCGTATTAGTGTAACACGCTGTTGGAAGGATTAACTGTATTATTAAATGAATGATTACGTTGGCAGATACACATAACATACAGCGAAGCACTTTCTTAATTCTAAAGTACCGTCTAGACCAGCGAAACCTATTTTGATAACAATTGTTGTCAAAAATTGTAAGTACATCTTAAAACAAGGTTTGTTTCTAGAGTCAAAATATATTTTTTTAATGTACTGGAATATCTCGTCAGCTGTGCAGGTATATACAACGGAGATAAAAGCATGCGGAAAAAACCATAGCATCTACCTGCATGTGACTTTGAGAAGTCCCTTATTCTATGATACGCTACAGCTAATATAACAGTTAAAGTATATTCTTATATGAGGATTTGTTGTAATCAGCTCATACATTTTTGGCAAATCTTTTAGCAAAATTTGTAAGTCTAGCACCTTCAAATTCAAAGTTGAGTATTATACTGGAGTAAGTATCCTGTTTACAATTTTATTTACTATTCAAATCTTGAAATAAACATAAAAAAGAAAGGAAGAAATCTGAGTAGCTAAATTGTAATATTTGCAAAATTACAACAAAAATTCCATCTTGCTTTAAAAGTAAAATTAGAAAAGGCCATTGAAAATTCCACTATTTGAAAAATAAAATTTTCTGCATCAACACTGGTTTTGAAGAAACAGTTTGCTTTGCAACTGTATTGTATTTAATTTCTTTTCAACTGTCGATTAAAGTATCCTCAGGGAAAGATAGGTAGATGTGGTATATCTATCATTTTGGACAAATATTTAATAGAATTTTTATATAAAGGTTATTACAATCTTACTTTCTTGATACTAACGATGACAATGTAATGTTGGCAAATCATGTTTATCTTAACTGGTATGGTGATTATACAACTAACTAATACAAAACATTATTCTAAGTAAGATTTAATCAATTTGAATGATAGTCGTAGTGCACCAGCAATTTATTGCTATTTAAGCAGCACTTATATGACCTTAAAAATGTTGCTGAATATAAATTTAAATGTTTGTATATATGAAAGCAAGTAAAAGACCTAACTGAACCTGTTTTCATTTTACATTAAGCGTTTTTGTACCATTTAAAGCTAAACAAGCTAACGAAGGCGAAATCAAAGAACTGCGGAGAGCTCCAATGGACTTTTCAATTAAGCGGATTAAAGTAAGTTAGAAGTGCACTTAACAAATAAATGCAAAGAAAACCCATGACTATTAGCTAAATACTGAGAAAGTCATGAAGGAATTTTTATTAAAATTATATATCAATATGATACAATAATTAGGTTAGAACAATGGAAAAGAAATCCTTCCATTTCTACTTTTATTCCTATTGAAATCTTAACTAAGAATCGTTTTTGTTAACGAAGTCTTCAATGTTTGTCTTTTCCAGAGTTTTATAAGACTAATCTTTGACTTACTGATCACTAGTTTATTTTATTTGTTAAAAAAGTGGTTAAAAAATACGAGAAAACACAAACGGTTATAAATCTACCTACGTTACCGACTTTTATGATTTGCAAAGCAACATATCTACAGTTAATGAGTAAAACATGCTTCCAAACGAAAATGTAAAAGTCCGAGTCATAAAGCTAGACATCAAGCATACTTGGAAGGGTCACCTGTTCACATAACACTTTATTACCTTTTTGGAAGAAACTCTGAACTATTATTAGAAAGTCTTGATTTAAAAAAAGTCAATAAAGGAATGCCGACGTACGGAATCCAGTTATAGAGAAAATTCGATCTACAATACAAAATTTTTACAACGATATATAAAGAGTCCTGTGGCTGAGTATTTAGTTATTCAGTAAGCCGTATCAATGTCGGTAGAGAAAGAAGTAACATCTCTTCAGTAAAAAATATAAAAGTGAAAATTCATGTGTCAGTACAACAGCTATATTCGGAAATACAGCATTATATGATGTGTCTCATTAGACAAGATTATATTAAAACTTTATTGTTTGTAAATTATTAAAAAAACTTCCTTTGCCAAACAAAATTTAAATTTGGCTAGCACCTGTTCAATGTTGATATGCAATTATTTTATAAATAAAGCATAAATTAGTTGATTTGAAGCTGCCTTCGAATTAGTATTTAATTCCCTGCTCATCTTAAAATGTAAGATATTCAAAACTTTTGAAATCTAGCTAATAGATATAATAAATGAAGCACAAAGATTCTAAAGCAAAAAACATAAAACGCATAAAAGGGGGAGAACGATGATTTAGAAGTACATGAATTTCATTGAAAAAGACCTTAACTTGCCCAAGAGTTTACCAAAACAATTTACCAAACAAAAAAAGTACTTGTCATTCTTGTCAGGGCTCGTGGCCATAAACTGATTAGCTGAGGGTTATTGGACCCGATGTAAATTTCTCCCCTTTAACCATAAAAACATGACGTAGCTCATCAGCGAGCCTAGAATAATTACGCACCAGATTAAATTACTAAACAATATATATGAAATAGCGTCCGTCGGGAAAGTTTCAGACACTTAACGAAGCCGCCGTTATCCATTATTGATTTGGATATTGTGGCATACATGGTCGGTCGGCTGGTGAAGAGATGAGACAGCCACAAGCGGGCGATTAAAGCATATTTTGTAATTAGTGGTCGAGGAAGCCGAACCGAAAAAAGATCGACCGTCGGAGGGGTAGATAATTGCGTATTCATACTGTAATCTAACAGGTTTCCGATAAAATGATTGTGAAATTTATTGGTCGGAACGATGCTTATTGAATTCTTTGGCCGTTACATGAAAGCTCTGTTAAGTACAGGGGCCGCGCTCTGTGGGCCGGACGGTCTCAACTCTCTCATGACGCACAATAAACATCGAGTGTGAATTATAAGCTATTTTGTAATTGAGGTACAAAATGCTCGATGAATTTTAAATGTAAAGCCGCGCTCGCTATGAGCACCGCGAAATTTATTACATCTTTCGGATTGTATGTCTACACAAAGTAATAGTTCGGGAAATTTATGTGGCTAATTAAAATCCTTCACACTTTTATTGGTTTTGGAGCTGCTGACTGAAAAATGGCTTGAGGTTATAAACTACCGCGAGGAAGAAATTTCTAGATTTAGAATTGCACATAGAAATTTACTGCTTCTTGGTTCACAATGTACAATTATTTAAAAGTTTATACTCAAATGGAGTAGTGGATTAGTATTAAGTATTCTAAAGCTATTTTCATTTGCACTCTAGGAAAACAATATAATCCTTGTGCGCTGGAATAAAAAGGAATAAACAAAAACTTGTCGTGCTGGTCGCTATCTAGCAAACACTGGAACTATTTCCCAATCTTCATAAATGTATGTATAAAAACAAGCTCTAGAAAAATTGTATAAATTATAGATGAGACACCTACAAATAATACGAAGTTATTAATATTAAATAGACGTATTGTCCAATTTAACATTTATGTGACTCATCTAATGGAAGAGCAGCATTAAATTATGAATTTATGCACATAATTTATTTAAATATTATTTAGTTGAATTGGTATTAAAATTTAGAACTACATTTGTATTTATCGAATAAATTTTGTTAGAAGAGATATGTAAAAACTAAACGAACATTTTTATATGAATAACTATAAAAATCATAATTCCATTAGAAAGCCATAATTACCAATTGCTTGCTTCGAATGCATCTATAACTTAGGACAAATCTATATAGGACTGAAATTATGTACTAGTTCTGTTTAAATTAAATTGCTTGCTTAATTGTCATTAAAATTACTTAACACGACGAACTTTCATCATAAGCATTAAAATATTTTTTAAAAGACAGTGCTTCGGTCTAAGTAATTGTTCATTCAAAGATAATAATTGGTGTTGTTAATAACAAGATATACTGAATTTCATATTCATAATAGATCAGCTTGCACAGAAAATATACTGAAGCTTAAATATTACATTTCTGATGTATGAATAAAATATTGATTGGAAAACTCTGACTAAAATTCAATATATTAGACAAATAAACTTCATAAAAAATATAAATATAATCAAAAAACTTCATTAACGCAACCAGACTAAAATGAAATCGGAATTAGAGACTAAAGAAAATTACGCAGCGGCAAGAAAACGTACTCCTAATATTTTAGTCCGATAATAAACAGAATTATTGAAAGCGTGAGCTAAATAAAATAGCTCCTTAATGTAAAATCACTCTTTCGAAACATTTCCTGTACAAACGAAGTGGTGTAAGAAAATAAATGGGTACAGCCTTCAAATTCTACTTCACAAATTGAACACTACAATAAAGACACTAATTATGGCAATCGCCAACAAAAAAAAACGCAAATATAAAGCTACTATCAGATTATAACTAACGGTTATCGAACACATAATAAACTAAATCGTGACTTCAGCTGCTCATACAAAAAGACAAGATGAAGCACATAAATAGGTACATAAATCAGCCCAAATGTCCGAACATCTGAGAGACATAATATAGATAAACATATATATGAAGTGAAATATGCAACGCATAAGTAAGGCCAAGACTGACCTAACCAGCAAAAATCGCACGCATCACATAAGAAAAGAATAACCAAAACAACAAAAAAAAACGTGCTAATACTGGTCACGGAAATAAAATTCAGAACCAGAATAATTGAATAAAGATGCACTAAGAGAGGTAGAAATCGAGGTGATGAGATGAATGCCACTACAACGCCATAAGAGAAGAGAACATTCGATATCATGGATGCAGGAAATAGGTAAAAACTTAGAAACCCTAAAAATAAGACCACCGGGACGGTTTGCCAAAAAAAAATGGCATGACATCAATATTGCTAGAGAGGGAATGAGGAATCAGTGTTATATCTTACTACAAGAAAAAGAAAAAGGTAGATACCATCCTAAGCTTCTATATCTAAAAATTACGTTTAACTGCGAAACATTCCATATCATATTGTAATTTCAACCAAAGATGTATAAAGTGATGGCTGTCTATGAAAGCTGAGATAAACATCGCAAGGTGTGCTTATAATTTTGCAATTCATGATCCAATGTAGTCACAAATAATTAGTCTCTAATTAATTTATTAGGTGTGCCAATTCTTATGTAGATATTTAGCTTTCCTATACAATAATCTATTGTTGATATAATTGATTTATTGTTTATATTTAACATGTACAATTAGGCGTAATTACACTTTAAGCTATGTAAACAATAACTCATTTTACTTGAATTGTTGAATTGGTCGATTATGAGAATTTACCAAAATCTTTAGATCGTATGCATTCAAGATTATAGCAAACATATGCAGGGAAAGTTCAATTTGTAAAGTTTCGATTACATGTAAGATTTACACTTCTTAAAAATGAGATATTTTTATTACATTCCACATCCTACTTTTGACATTATTAAACACAAGAATTTAACGTTTTACATTAGAGCAAAAGAAATAATAAGCTGTATAGGCAAAATTATAATTTTATAATAACGCACATCCAATTAAATATGGGAATATAATTCCTAAATTTTCAACTTGAAATTAATACATAAGTAAGTGTAAAAATTGTAGATCTGAGAAAATATCACTGACAAATAAATAAAATAGCAAGAGAATACAAGGCAAAAAGTTATACAAGCCAGACTATCCTTTGCACGATGACGCGCATTTTTCTCTCTGAACATTACTATCGGTTATTAGGTCTTAGACGTAATCGGCTTAGTTGAGGTAAAGCAAACTTGCATCGACTAGGTGTCTGAGGCAACTACTTGTTTCGTTGCAATTACCTATGAAGAGGAAAAGGCGTGGAAGTGCCTGTATTTCTCTAATCCGCTTGTACAACTAACAAATAGATAATAATATTAGGTTACGATGTAACAAAAGTGTTGAACGCCGACGACGTGCTGAGAACTATGCTTACTTAGCTTCCATTCGGGATATATTCAGTTACCTATGAAATTAATCCCAATTCAATTAAAACTCCCACGAAAGAACATTACAAGACAAAAACCGATAGAGCTGGGTCATTGATAGTTCCAAATATTACGTAAAAACAGAGCTGGTGCTACCTAAAAACATTGCGATAGCTATCAAATTTATTCAGCAATTAAAACAGTCTAGCTGCGCATTTCAAGCAGAAGACTGCAAACCGCCAAGAACATCAAGTTACGCAAATAGAATAAGCATACAAAAGGCCCAAACATACCACAGAGGATAAATAGCCCATAGGAGATAGATTATAACAATAATATTAAATTGGTTTCATCCCATCTAAACCTCATATATTTCCATCAAAATACCCCCAGACAAATACCGTAAATTGAATACAACGAAGGGACTATTAGTTTTCTCTTTAACAGATATAACACTCAATAGATTTAACACAAATAACACAGTAAATTCAGTAAGAGTCATTCGACCAAATCGAATGTAACGAGCACATTCTGAAAACCTTGTTAGAAGGGACTCAGGACGAGAGTAGGTCCTTTCCTATATCCTGGGATGCACGGACAATAAATTCTAGATACGGGCTTTTCATTGTTAAATTCGCTGAAATCGTGCAGCTTTCAGTAAACCTTCTCCTCTCTCTGTGTAGACTTTACTCCGGCTGAAAGAGCGTACACAAGCTGGAAGAATCTTGCTGATTGCGGGTGGAGGAGATGTCCTTCAAAAGGGAGGAAAATTCATTAGGAATTTAATTACGGAAATGTTCCGTTATGACTTTTGTAATTCAAAATTTCGGCGGTCCCACCACGGATTAACAGTTAAAAATTATTCTGTTTACTTTTGCCGTCGCGCAGCTTATGCTAAATCCTACGTAATAAAATCGCCGCAAGATACAAATTACTTTTATTGTTTTAATCCCCTTAAGATTGAATCAGACAGCCCACTCAAACTCTTTTTTATGGCAAAAATTTTGGCAGCATATTTTTGCAGGTGTTCTTAGGGTATATTCCGTGAATACCTGCAGCAATTTCGACGCTTATAAAATACGGTGGAATATTCGGTTAAGCACAATGAAAAATTCGCTTGAACACAGTGGAAAATTTGCTTAAGCACTATGGAAAATTTGCCCAAGTGTAGTTGGATGTGCACGTAAAATACATACAAATATTCCAGTCTAAGTACGTATGAGCCACGTGGTGTATTGTAATAAAAGTGGGGTGAAACTATTATTTATTATGGATATAGAGAATGAACTCGGAGACCTTTTATACAGTGAAATAGCTGGCGTTGGCTAGCAAAAAGTTAAATAATGCTCAAGTCAGCTGCAGCACTAACAACACACTGAAAGCTATTTATTAAATTTTCAGGTAGGTTTCAGACTGCAGCTAAATTCAACTATTATTTGCGGTTAGACCTTTGCACTCGTATGTCAACTGTACGGTTTTAATTTCTCGCGCATTTACTTTACGAAATCCACCAAAACTTTTTTGCACTATAAGAGTTTATTTGAATCTCCATAACTATATAAGCAACACCTAATCCCTTAAAATTAAAATCTATTTTGTTTGTATTCTAAATTATCTTTTCTTCTTTGTTGTGGTATACGTTAATGCCAAAATTCGACATGAATATTGTATAACTGTAAGTAAATATTAATAATGAAGCTATTTAAATGTGGACAAGTAAATATAATTTAGAAGAAGACCTACGTTAATAAAGAGTATTTTAATATTTAATTATAATGGAAACTTCCTTTATAGAAGTAATAGATTAACTAAATGAGTAAAAAATTTGCTGTTTGATTAAATGCTGTATAAAACTGCAAAAGATTAATTAATTAAGCTTAGTTGAAACCACTTATTAAATATACTTGCAAAAACTTGCAATTTTTAAATAAAGATATCCATTTCTATAACACAAATAACAATTTTTGCATTTATTATAAACTACCTTAAATACTAAGATCGTTATTTGGTTATCTTGGATTTAACATTTAAGTTTTCTTAGAATATTTCTATAATGTCGTCGTCGAATGGGATGCTTTTTAGAGATCATCGAGTAACGACTATTTTTTTGGTATCGTTATAAATCCTTCACTCCTATCTTTGTATTGAAAAATTTACTCAAACATTATTGTTTCGTTCCTTATAGTTAAAGGACCATTACTGTTAAAAAATACTTTAAGTTAATTGATAAAATTTTTGGGAATTTGCAAGTTGACTTAAGAATTGCTAATGATTTTACTACAGTATTAGTAAGTTAGAAAGGGTTATATATTTAGATTTCGAGATGAATAATAGCAAAACTACCAAGATCTAAGCTCAAATAATACCAGAGATATGCATAGAGCAGTGAAAAGTTGTCAATTTTAAATTTATAGCTTTGCGAATTTCGGTGTTAAGAAATTGCTTAGGAATCTTAATATGTATATAAGTTTATATTCAAAAAACGACCAAACTAAAAGTATTAATATTTAAAGCTATAAATGCTATTGATAGACCTTGTGCATAAATGAAAAATAAAATTAACTCATGTTCTAGAACCACAGCTAAATTATTGTTACGAAATAAACGTCTGATAAACCCAATACTTGGTAAAGCTTAATACACTTGGTGTAATATAGTCTCCAACTGATAAGGTAAGATTGGAGTCGCCAATAAAAACCCTGAGACATACACAAATTTTGCAGAGCCCTATAAAAGTTTTCAGAATTCAAACAACTAACGCAGCAACTTTTAATTCAGGAAAAATAAAGTGTCGGTTGCTGTCAACGTTTTAGAAACTCCCATCAAATTGCGTTAGTGAAGCTTTTAAGGCCTATGTAGTTTTCCATAAAGCGCCAGATTCCATCAACAAATGGAAACAGCAGTAATTTAATAACAAAACATTGGAATTGAGCAAAATTTGTTGTCCCTTTGTAGTGAATTTTTGCATGGGCGGCATTTTTCTACGTGGCTTAGTATAATTAAATTACGTCAAAAAATATGGGCGCCATCTTTTCCGGCGCCGCTCTGGGTCATTTAAAAATTGTAACAATTTAACTTCCTTAATAGTACATGACACCGAACAATGTAGAAGTTCATTAAATGAGAAGTCAGTTTTAATTAAGAAATGCTGGCACGTCCTGATGTTGCCGCATACATTTTTTTATTATCTTGATATCCTGTAAATTAGGCGGACAATAGTTGTTCTAATCGTTGTTATTGTTATTTTTTATTACGCTTTACTATGTCTTTTCGGGGTCTTTGCACTTCAATAAGCGTTGTATATAATACCTACACTGTGTAATGTAAAAATGTGATGTATTCAGGCTCTTTGTATGTATCTGTGCAGGTTATACGTGAATGATGGGTGTTTTTTGTTGCCTCAACAGGTGTTTTGTATGCGTACATTCAATAACATAACAAGAATAATAATTAATTGTAATCGGTATTTAATAGGACGATCGCTTTTGATGAAGTACTAAGAAGAGTTGTAATTAATGCAAAGCAAGGCTGCGCTCCGTTTGTTAATATGAGGGCTGGATATTTGCCGTCATTTCGACTACAGTGCGATTGAACCTCATTGTGTGAACAAACAAAATATTTGCTTCTAGGTAAAATGTTTCCAAACCTACCAATTTTGAAATACCCTAGGGTCAGGGCATCTGCAGGTAGGTCGCTATTTAGCAACAAAACGACTTTATTTTTTGAGATCGGCTATTAAGTCACGGCTTTGGTGCTATTTCAGGTGACATAAGTGAACCGTTACCGTTTGCACCCAGAGTAACGCAGCATGTAATATCCTTTTATAATATACTATGGGAAGGTGAACGACCCCCTAGTTTCGATATCACCGTGAAATGGGTGCCTAGCAAAAGCAAATAAAAGAAGAGTAGCGAGACCCCTTACCTGCTGGACAAATGCATTCTGGTGCATTCCTCGGGTTCCTACTCAATCCCTCAAGAATCCGGTCTGTGGACGAAACATCCCTGACGACTCTCTGTTTGAATCTTGCCTCTACTTCCCGCTTAAATCTGTCCACTAAAACATCGGCTTGTCTGTACTGATATTCCTCAAGGAATTTAACCCTTTTTTGTAGATCTAACAAAGTGGTTCCTGCACTCAAATTTTGGTACATATTAAACGCACTAATACTAATACACAACATACACATAAAACACGTGAATACTCCAAATTTTGAATTTAAAACATCTAAGGGCGGTTTGTTCTGCACCCCTTCTTCTCTATTGGGTTTGTAAGTCTTTTTGCCGGACGGAGCCGGCTTTGTGGCGATTAAGGGATCCGGTCCCATGTTCACCCCTTCGAAAGAACAATACCACTAGTTACTGCGGCATTACGAACAAACACCCCGACCAACCCTTTACTCGGAACGCACGTGGATCAGCTTACCACTGCTTGTCAACTGCACTCATCCTCACGCACTCTTTTCAGGAAAATGCGCGCACTTTCAACAACTTATTCCTCAGATTATGGAAGGAATCATCGATTAACAAGTCTGGTAAGTTATTAAAAATTAATTAATTCGACATTATCACATCACCTCATTAACAGAATATATTGTCAGAATCGTCAGAGGAAAAAATAATCGAATGTCATGTCGTAAAAATTCGACTGTCTCGCTCGGTCGTAAGTTGACGTAAATAGACGCAACCTTTCGCTATACGAACAGCACCGAAACTCTCAGTCAGCCAAGCACGGCTCCACTGAACGCAGAAACGTCGGAAACATTGTTCGACTAGGGTTGAAGTGCTTTCAAGTTTAGTCGAGCTCTCTCGGAAGTGCTCGTCTCGATTCGATTTCGGAAACGCTTGATTTATCTAATAAATATTGTTATTTAATTATTCTCTAGTGTTTGGTCTCTTTCTCTGCTTTTTACCGCCAAGGGTTAGAGGTAAATGTACAGCTACTAATTATTGCACGATACCTGTACATCGGAGAAGCGCAAATCTGAACTCCTCTTATTTACTGTCGCTGCTTTGGAAAGAGATAATTAATGGTGCAAATTGTAAACGCCAGCTTAACTGTATTATTCAATAAATAAAACAAATTTTGATCTATGGTCCGGTGTAGCGAGATGAGTTTGAAATTGCCGTGAAGCTTCTCATAAATGCAATTAACATGATATGAATGATGATGGTGCAATTGATGGAGGCGCATAGCAAAATTTGTTTATATATATGACGAGAGAATTTTAACACGTTCGAAAAATAAGAAATATTTACATCCAGTTAAAAGACTATGTTTCTACCGTTAAAATAGTTACAGAAAGAGTGCACTTATAAACAAAAGTACTAAAATACTATGCCACAAATAAACAAAAACAAAATATCATTCTCACAGCAATAAATATAGCGTAAGATTTATAAATATTCTGGTAATATATCATGATACAAATTTTATATTATGCAGCAAATCGTCTTAATCGGAGTCTCTGCTATAATTATATAAACTTCGCAATATTTCACCAAGATTTCCATTACCAGTTTTATTGCCTTAAAATATAATAATTGGTCAAATGCCTGTTAAAGTTTTCCACTAAATTAAAAATTTTTGTAACAAGTATAAGTTAAAATATTGATTGACACTTGGTTTTTATTTAAGCAATTATATTCCCTTCAAACACAAAACTATTTGTTTGCTGTTACCATCGGACAAGAATTTATTTATATATTTATTATATCATATTCTCCAAAGCAAAACTACTTATGTGATAATTATTATTATATCGAATCAATATTATTTCCGATCTTAAAGTTTATCTGTCAGTGCGATGGCTTGGTTTTGACCTTATAGTTGTCTATTATGTACAAAAAGAAATTGTCGTTAATCCCTTCTTACATTGTTTTATATAGCATCGTAATATCATTACTTAGAAATTATCATTAAAGGGCATTCATATCCCATATATATTTTGATATCATTTCTATAAAATGTATGAAATGTTTCTTAGAGAAAAATCCAAATTTTTTAGCTTTCTGCTCTCCAGTTGACACCAAATTTTGTTTATTTCCTCTACAAGGGATGTTTACAACTTGACTTAAGAATAACGAATAAATTTAGTTAATGTTAAAAAGATGCATTTCTATATAAAATATTTTTTTAATACATACTGCATTTGATCTCATTTATAATTAAGCCTAAATAATAGCACAATGCATTATGCATTGCAGTATAGATTTTACAGTAAGACGATACTGCAATCATGAATTCAAAGTCAGTACTTTGAAAAATCTAGAGTCTCTTAATTTATTCTAAGCATTTATGGGAACTTTTTGCATGTGTGTCCAGTAATGTACATTTATGTGATTGTGTATCTAAATACGATGGTGCTAAGATAGATGGAGGTGAAACGATGAAATTTGGTATAAAGCACACGACAAATCGTAATGTATATAATTTTTTTTGGGATATCAGAAGTGCCTGTTATTCTTTAAAGAGTAAGCTAAACGGTAAAATAGAGTTACTCGGTTGAAATTTTATACCCGCTTTAAAATACATGAAAAATAGTTAAGCTACGTAGGAATACATTTAAAAAAAATGCACGAAAGAAGGCCTTTTATAATCACTTCCCTTCTTTTACGTGGTTTAAAATTTTCTTACGTTTCCGAAAAACTTTTCAAAAGAGGCTTAGCTACATTCCCATCCCTGTAAGTAAATTTTAACAACTAAAACATTAAATTAGCCATCCGAACTAATATTCTAAATCATACTGTTAACTGACGTTTCAACATTTAGAAGCTCCCTATAAAATGATAATAGCTTAGCTCAGATTTTCTTTGCTTAATCTTAGTCAGTAGAAAAAATTAGTGGGCGAAATCATAAATTGTACCGAAAGCATTATTTTGAGATAAAGGAAAATTTTTTTATGTAAAAGTTACCACTTAGAACATTATTAATTGTAGTGCTTTCAAAATCAAAGGTTAATTAATTCATAAATTGCGTAGTATAAAAATTTTTTAATAATCTTGTTCTCAGCGGCTCCTTAGTAAATACTGATTACTTATTTTTATTTTTCTCTTGCTGTGCTTACGCTAGCTAAATAGCTGTTCATCAAAACCCAAATAAAGTTTCCTTGTTAATCGAAGTTTAAATAAATTAAAGTAAAACCCCACTTAAAAGGATTAACGATAACAAATTAGAATTTTTGAGCTTTTCATCGTGAAATTTCTAAGTAAGCGAACCTTGCTTCTGATTCTTAAATTAACTTTGTTAGTGAATTTCAAATAAGCGAAGCAAAATCGACTTGACTTCATGACTATTCTGATATCTCAGGGCTTAAACAGCAACAAAAGTTCATCATTTTGCTAATATTGATATCTAATATGTTCATGTATTTATTTTATAAAAATAATATCTCTTTCTCTCAGACACAAAAATACTCTAAGCTACAGAATCATTAGAAATAATCTGTAGCCGACGTTTGTTCAGCACGTTAGAGCAAATTAAAACCCTTGCATGGAATGTTAATCTAGTAAATAAACATTATTAAGTATTAAATTTTTTTCTTAGAACTCAACTACTGACATGTACAAGAAAGTGACATTAATTGACGAAAAATGTAATATGCAAACGTCTATTAATTTAAACAACAATAAGTGTGCACATTAAATTGATAGTAGATATTAATTTAAAAAGGTCTGACGTTGATTTTTTACATTTCTATACACATTTTCACTAAATTATATTTTAGATAATGGTTCATCATCATGAAGTGCAGCTGATTATCGTAACAATTTTTAGCGCAGAAAGAAATATCGATTCTTAAAAATAATAATTTTTTGAAGATATTTATTTCAAAAATAGTCCTAGTGAAAAATATGAAATGAATAAGTTCATTATTTATGTATACGCATTAGGTAACTATTGAACAATATATTTTTACCATATATTTTTCAAGGTATAGACACCATTTAAAACTTTAACAAACACTTAAGCATGCAGAACTGTAATCAGTTTATTCTTAGATATTTCAATACCTAGCGTTGTAGTAATATCTAGTGCCTAATTAACAAACTAATACTGCTTGCGATGAAATAATCTCCAAATTGACTGCTTTTCTGATATTGCAATAATGAACAGCCCACAGCATTACCTCCATTTTGATTATGAGCTCAATTTCAAAACTCTTACAACACATTCAAACTATATCAAAGGTAGCTTTTATATACTTGGTGAAACCAAAAATGAAAGTTGTTCTATTCGAAATAGTTTGACTCGCATAAAATCAAATAGAAATGTGAACTATTTACTAAAAAACAAACTTCACAATTAATGCACACGGCATGCTGCAAATATGGATACAAAATGTTTGAACACAGAAAATCCACAACTCTCGCGAAACCATTAATAAAGCAATCAACTCGCTGACTGTAAGCAAAAACAGTTCTAATCATCTTCTCATATTGCAGATAGACACTAATTATACCCTATGCTCTACCATTATAAATTACAAAGAAAAGTGCTAATTCGCAACCAAGCAGTGTGTGGCTTAGAAATTATCAATAGGAAACAAGAATCAAAATCATTGCACCAGAAGGCAATTCTCATTTACGATTCAGCAACTGGTCTTTATAATACAAGAAATGTACAAAGCAAAACGCATTCTGCGCACAATTACTTAACATTAGGTGTGGTAATTAACAACTGATATAAAATATTATTTCTTATGCAATCTTATTAGTTCTAATGTATAAACATGCAAATAGAAACACTTTAGGAAATAGAAATTACGCAACAAAGCAAAAATAAACAAACATTTCTAATAACCCACATAATCGACAGGATCCAGCCGCATCTACATAAAGAGGAATATTCAAAATATTCAAATAAAAGCGCCACTCGGGTCAAGTAGCCAAAGTCTGAGACTTAATATTTATATAGACGAAATATTTACATGAACGGAATGCCAACGGGCTGGTCACCCTCCCTTAAGAATATAAAATTACAACGTTGAAATACGAAAATACATTTTTTATGTGTTTAAATCTTCTCTTATTTTGCCCAAAGGAATGTCTACGACCCCGGTATGTAATACCAAGATAGTAATAGAATGAAATAAAAAAATGACGATTGGCTCCGACCCCAAAGCAGGGCGGGCCTGGCTGACGCTGCTGGTGCAGCGTGCCCGACTTATTAATTCACCACCTACTGAATAAAAAAATAATTTTTCCGCTCAACCTCTTTTAATTAAGTTATTTAAATTGGTAGTCCTCTTGACTCCGAACATAGCTATGCGTCTTTGATATCTTCTTCATGGGGAATATTAATGATATACTTTATTATATTTAAGATGCAACAGTACCTCCGATGTTATCTCCAAAAAACACATCGTTTATTTCAAGAAATTTATGTTTATTCTACAGGTCATATGAAAGTCTTTCTTGTTGTTGATGTCGGTACGGATTAAACTTAAATAAACATATGTTCATGGATGGCTTACTCTTAAATATTCTTTTGAAGGTTGTAGTTAACTCTTCCTTTGTGATTCCTGCAGTTGTTTATTCTGAGGTGTTTGGGCCATATTTTGCGTTTAATCAACTACTCAGTTATAACTTTAATTCCTTACACTATCTTAGATATCGTCTACATTTTTCATCAAGTATTAACATATTAAGAAGCCTATTTAATTGTCTTTTTTAAATCGATATGTAAACCCTACAGCATTCCGTTTATAATGCCCGTTTTTGACTCATTTAATTGGTAGAAAAAGAATCAGGAAGGTGTTAACATATATTAGGTCGATAGGATCTAAGCACGCGAGCTTAACATAAAATGCGACCCACTTCGCTGATTATAGCCAGGAAAACTACAATGATTCACGTGTCTTGATGACTAATGTCCTTGTTTACATTGAAGCATATTGATTTTGAGGGAAGACATATGACATTCAATTAAGTGTTTAAAGTTTGTGTTTAATTAGCTGATGGCTGGGGTAGCAGGTGTTTGGTTAGATTTTGTCATTTCTAGTAAATTCACTAGCCCATTGATTTAATATCTACTCATTTATAGACTTGGCAAGAAGTGATTTAGGCAGAGCTCAACATTTTTTATACTTGAGAGTTCCATGTACGTTTGCAAAAGCGGTAGTGAGAAATGAAGTTAGATGAAATTGTCGGTCACATGTAATAAAATGTTAGAGAGAAAAATAAATAAGGGAAATTTGCGCTTCTCGACACAAGTAAATATGAGCAGCAGACGCGAACGTGAACTTGTTTATCGCCTTTTGTTCAAAATGACCCACTTCAAATAGAAACAGACTGTTAGTTACACGAGAATAGCTCTTCAAACTTCACGTACCTTCTACTGTTTTATTAAAGAGGATCCGGAAAGAAATCATACACATTTTGTTTAAATTAGAAATGACTATCTTATTGAGCTTTTCTTGTAATATTCTTTTCTACAGACCTTAGGAAGTCCTGCATTCCCTTACTTTGTTAATACGGAATAAGGAAGAACGCGATAAGACAGCGTCAATTATTTTTCTACATAAAAAGTTACACGGTAAAAAGCTCTGCAAGAAAATTTTTAAATACATGCATAAAAATATATAAGAAAATTGTTTGATATAATATTTTGACTTAAATTAAGCTATGTTAAGTTTTCTAGCTACATTGTGAATAATCTTAATAATAATCGTAAATACAGTATAAACCAATTATAATGATATCCACTAAAGACATTGTCGCTCGATTCAGTTACTTTTTAATTTGAAATTAAAATTGTATACTTTTACATTAGTATGCAATAGTCTTGATAACTCGTCTCTAATCTCCTAATAATGTTTGTATTAAAGCTATAATTTTCAGTGTACATTTAGTACATATGCAATGGGTGTATAGCTTATTTTTGGATTTTCTAAGAAACAGCGTAACTTTTGCGCTATACGTTCACTTACAGTGACATCTACGCCGCTTTAGAAATGTTCAAATTCCAAATTAGGTCATTATTCGTGAAAGTGTTAACATGTTTTTGAATGCCGTTGAACATGTTGAATTTACTCCCAATAAAGCAGTCCGAAAATGTTATATTATTTTTTGCTTTTCGTCCTAAATTATCAACATGTAGTAGCTCATCAACTTGTTAAAATTGGTTGATATGACTCAGAATTGGTAATTTTGATGTCAGTTACAAAGAAAGTGTTCGTTAACTCAAAAATTCGAAAATTAAGACTTGGGGTCATTATTAAATAAACTCAGCTCAGGCAGAACAAGAACTTGCAAAACAATTAAATGTCACTCAATCAGACATAAAATTTTGCATGTCATTAAAGTAATTCAAAAATGAAGGAATTGATATCATTTAAGCCAACAGAATGCAACAATGAAAATCGTTTAACAATTTGCATTTCTTTGATTACAAGCTACCGAAGATAGATTTTTTGCATTCAGTTGTGAATTGGATTTTCAACAAAAACTAAACGCAAAACTTCAGTGGTTCATCCAGGTGAAGCATGTACAACAGAAAGTACAAAACTATTACTGCTAAATGTTACCAACAACAATGAATAAATTTGAACACTGTAATGAACGAAAATTCTCTTATTCCAGCCAACAAACAGCATAAAGTGAATTTGCTACATATGTCAGAAAACAAGCAAACAATACTTTGGAAGCACTTACATCAGAAATCCTACCGCATACTCCATATTCACCAGATTGTGCATCACCAGATTGTGACTCACCAGATTGCCACTTATTCTCATTAATACAAAACGCGCTCCAAGAATAGAACGCATTCATGTAGTTTTACCAATTCATATAAACAAATGTGTCTTTTTTGCAAAAAAATCAAACAAATAAGTTATATCCATCATATATAGCACATTAAGTATTATTTAAAATATAAAATGTGTTTAGGGTTAAGAAAGAAAGTTCTAGCAGTGGTATTGTGTTGTTTAGAATTTGCAGAAACAAAATTATCTCGTACTTTTCAATATGAATTTAGTGAAAGCGCACAAACTACTTTAATATTAAATAATAGATTTTGTAATCGATGTAAGACTGTTTAAGTGATATCTTGTAAGCTCACTAAATAAATGAATACGAAGTACGCTACAGTGTATAAGCAAAATCAAAATCAAGCCGCTAACTTTTGTTAATTTTACTGTACAGTTTTAATCCATAAATAAAGCAAAATTTGATTGCAAACAAAATTTTACCAAAAGACGTGTCAAATTACATCTTTCCATCTAGCACAATGAGCTCAGTACATTATTTGATACACGGATAATCTATATAAAAAAAATATATTTAATTTTTTGTAAAAATCTGAATAAAACCTAAATGGCACGTTAAATGTCTTATTTTTTAAGAAGTATCTTATTTACATAAGCTTGAAATAAAGTGAACAGATACATTTTTAAGCTCTCTAACAATGCAGCTGATTTAGAACTTGTCTCAATGTTTGATAAGTTTGACAATGAAGACGAAAATTCTCGCATTTCTTTTGTCACTAATTTAGAAAAATAGGGGGTATTAGAATAGGTAAACGGTAAAAGTGAAACATTCGGAACCCTCAACAACTATGCGGATATCATTTTTGAGTTTCATCTTAAAAATAATGTCAGTTGTGGCAGAATAAAATGTTGATGAGATTATCAAGTTTAAATATTTCAATAAATTTTGCAAATGTAACTTTTATTCATTGAAGAAATTTTGACTCTACGAAATATGCTATTTATTACAACATTACAACTTTATGAAATAAATTATTCCTGAAATGTTTTGTAAATCTTTTCTGTGCTAGAAGTCTATGAAATGCATTTTCATATGATATTATATAATAAAAAGTAAAAGTATGAGTTGCCTTTGCTTCTTTTTACTTAAAATTTTTGCAGCTATACATAACTTGAAAATTATTACAAACTGTTGGTTTTCTTTAACAAATTTTTCTGTAGGTCACCCCAAACTTCTTTTATGCAGCAAAAGAGCCTTAAAATGCTAACAAAGGCTCATTGAAATAAGGGAAGTGAGCAATTTATATCTAACAAACTACAGTTTTATTCGCGATAAATGAAAACACAGTTCTTACTCATTGACTTTGCCATACTGTGTGGCTGTGAGGTTTTTTCGAGTACAACAAAACGCCAGTTGCAGAAGGGTATATTTTTATTTAAAAAGGCCAAGTCCCCAACACTGCCGCTCTGGTGTCGCCGTTTGTTGGTGCTAGCACTTTGTACTAAACTTTCATTATACCGATTGGTATTGATTAGTTCAGCCGGAATAAAAGGCTTAAATAATCCAAGCGAGGTACATTTTGGGACAACCATGTCAGCATTCATTCACAGGATTCAATTAATTTGCCTGAACGTGTAAATCGATACAACGAAAAGCAATTTATTTTTAATAAATCTCTCTCACCATGAGATTTTGACACGAGTAAAGCTCCACGTTCTTTATTAGGTCCGTAATGAATTTTTACTGAAACAAAACATCAGGGCAAGATTGGAGAGTGCGAGTTTGTCCAATGAAACAATAATATATCAAGTAACACGGAGGCATTAGTTTTTAAAAGAGCGTCGACAGATGTGTCGTGTCAAGCCTAGATATCCAATATAAACGTCCAGGCGGGCGCTGAATTCTCTGCATATAAAACCCTGAAAATACTCTCTGTAAATCTAATATACGTCACGATCTCAGTTCCGATAAGATTCTTCAGAGCTGGATCAAGTCATTTTCTCTCCCATCTGAGCTCACCCATTCATATTAAACACATATAAGGAGTTATAGTTGTGTGCCTTTAAATTTATGATTCTGGCTGTTTGTTCATTGCTTACCCCTTTTAGGAGGAGGTTGCCGGCGGAAGGTTTAGGATTACTTCCAATTTTTGTGTGCGTTAGCAGGTAAGTGAAAATTTTAAGGATTGTATGTAAATTACTGCAATGTTTCAACGGAATTTATGGCTACATTTTAGATTCGCTATAATTTTTTTTCGTTTAATAATGGTTGAAACAACTTTTTGTCTTATCAGATTGTCGGAATGCAACAGTGGGCGACGTCACGATCAGGCAGGATTGCATTCGAAGCTACTGAGTTTACGGCAAATAATTTCGTGCCGGCGGTATGTACTCGTGGGAACAGGTACCTTAATTAATTTCATGTCAGTGGGAGCTCAATAATTGAAATGTTGTTGCGGACAACCTTAACCCGTGTTAATATATCTCCTCAATTTGTAAATACCTACCGCCATTAAGATATCCGAAATTTGCAAACATCAGATTTCAAACGGAATATATTATGCTAACTCGATATACGGAACACACAAGAAGCGAGCGGTAGGAGGAGACGTATGAAATGGCGGAAGTTTAGATACGTCATTGCAAAAGGCATAGGAAATGTGGTTTAGAGCTGTTTGTCAACTTACAGTTTGTAGTTAGACAAACATAGCTTTACGGAATAGACTTAAAATTATGTAAGGTGCGCCAAACTCATTTCTGCAGCAAAGTACATATACGCCGCTCTCATGAAATCTAAAAATAAGATATTCTCTCTTTCAATTAAATACAAAATACTTATAGATAATTAGGGTTTGGTTAAGCGTAATATTTTGAAAATGATAATGAACAGCTATAGGACCATTTGGTACTATTTAAGTTGGTGTTTAGAAAATCAGAAATTGGTGGTAAAAAAATACTTTTATAATTAAGAGTGAAAACATTTTCGTATATAGTTTCTTGTGAATGAAAACATATTAAACTATAATCGTGATAATTCTTCGCTTTTGCATTCCCGTATACAGTACAGTTAAAATTTTGAAGTATTCTGGAGCCCTAAATAATTTTTAACAACTTTTGGCAAGCCGTTCTTGGCCATATTTTGTATGGATTAAAGGTTTTGCCATAAAAAATTTTATTAATTTTTTCCTCAAAATGTTAATAAAAATATTAACTTTGAAGGACATGTGAGGGTAAGTCAAATATTATTCACAATATGGTTAAAAATGTAAGTGCAATATTCCTCACAAAATACCTAAAGCCTTCATAAAAGAAGAGTTTCAGTTGAGCTTCGATTCAGGAAGTGTGCCCCTTTCCTGATAATGATCTAGTGCTAAGCTCCAAAATGTCCCAAACACTTTAAGCTTCAATGTTCTTATGGTTTGCAGGCTTTACAAATATTCTTGCGGAACGATTTTCAATTTTACCTTTCCATACTCTGCCGTTTATTCTCCGCCATATAATGATGGATCCATGTTTTGTTGGCACAGACGATTCTGTTTAAGAAGACGTCAAGTTTATTACCAAAACGACCCAAATGTTGTTGGCAAATGATCAAACGCTATTGTTTGCATGCATCTGTGTGAGATGTTTTGGGACACAGCTTGGACAGACATAATGAGACCCAAGTTTGATCTGGATAATTTCGTAAGCAAAGCTATGACAATATGCTTCTTTGTCAAAAGTTATATGTCGGTCTAACAGAATTATGTTACATTTATGTTCAATGTTTTCCTCATTGGAATTGGTGGTCCGGCTCCTTCGACGAGGGTTATACTTATACGACCCTTTTTAATATTTGTAATATAATCGTAGACATTCCGTTGAGGCAATATACTGCTTCTGCACTGTATCGAAATTTGTCAATGAATTTTGGCCCTTGGTACTCTTTCTAAACTCAAAAAACGAATCACTGTACTCGTTTTTGGTGCAACCGGATAGCGAAACAGTCATGTTTAACAGCACGCTAGCGACAACGAAACTATCGTTGCAAAATCTAACCTATGCACTCATAACAATAATTAAACCATACATGCGGTATCTAAGCTTCATAGGAGCACTACCAATATCAAGAGAAATATAATCTAATTGAAGGTAATTATGACTTACCCTCGTATTTATAGTTTCTCTGATTTTATGTTTAATAATAAAATCAGTATTGGTATTTGCTTAACTAAAATTTCAGATATGCTATTTTCTACAACCATTAAATTAGCTTAGTTCACAACTTTGAATCATTAAATAATTGATTTGTAAACCGCTTAAATAATTATTAGCCTGTGCCACCACTGATATATAAAATAAAATATGTAAATTACCAAGTTAAGCTAAAATTTGGTGAGATGTGGCTTGTCCACAAGAAACATTTTTTGGTGCTTTTAACTAGCTCTGCTTTGCATCGTTTAGTAGAGCCAATTTTCCAATTTCTAAATCATAAGTTGATACTAGAAAACGAATCACAGCTCTAAACAAGTATTTATAAAAAATTAGCAAGCAAAAACTTATACACAATAAATTCTGCTAATAATAGCTTATACATTAGATGTGTTATATTTAAATCATTTAGCAAAATAAAACTCATCCTCATGACGGTATGCCACAAATATACAGGGCTAGTTTTTCCTTCAATTTATGAATCTATTGCTGCAAACACCGCAAACCGAATCGAAGTGTCATATATAGTATAGTATAACATATTAGCCAGTTCATTATGATCATAAATTCGTTACAAGTCGTAGCGTTGTCAGCACAATGGCATTGCTTTTGCATTTTGAGCAATGATGCTAATTTGATAAATGTAGATAATAATAATGTTTAATGTAGTTTTACTTTTCTATGGTTTCCTAAAGCTGTTTAAAGATTACCTATATTTCTTAGTATAATTTCTGCAAATTGCATTTAGAAAATGGAGTATATATACTGAATATTTCTACTTCACAAAGTCGAACAATCAGTTTAGTCCAGAGTGTAGTTACTACAGCACTGCATTGAGTGTTGCTTAA
This sequence comes from Helochares maculicollis, assembly GCA_033557835.1. NCBI lineage: Eukaryota > Metazoa > Arthropoda > Insecta > Coleoptera > Hydrophilidae > Helochares > Helochares maculicollis. The sequence continues at coordinate 11,305 of JAWQRO010000479.1, read as the reverse complement.
ATGCCGTCGACTACCAAGCTCCACAGAAATGGTGACAAAACTCCTCCTTATGGATAGACCCGATTAGCCAGGATTTCAACCTCTTCATCTCTCACAAATGTTTGAAGTCTTCTGTGAAAGCACATCTTTGGTTCAATAGAATTACAGTCTCATCTTTGCTTGCATACATCCTGCACTGAACCCACTAAAGTGAAGTCAAATGCACCATCCATATCTAGAAATACTCTCAACGCCATTGAGTCATTATTTTTGCTGCTTCCACCCACGTCACTATTGCAGTTAGCGCCGTTTATGCACACTTGCTTAAAAAGATTAATACATGTCGCTTAATTTCTTCAGGGTTTTTATGGCATAAAACTTTAGAACAATTAGCGTGTGCGACTTAACCTCTTATATGGTTGTTTCCCGAATTTTGATAAGAATACCACCCGTGGTTTTCGTCATGACTCCGACCCAACTCCACGCCACACAGCTCTAGCACAATTAGCACAGGTGCCCCAGAAAAGCCAAGGGTAAAGTGTCAGCAGTGTTACTCGGTTTATGCGATCTGGCATTGGTGACTTATATGGTTCAAATGAATTGATTACCCTTCTTAATCTGCTTGGTCTGACGATTTTTCCAGCCACGTGCCATTCCCTATTGAAAACTCTTTTGTCGCTTTCAATCTGTCGGTCTTCACCTATTCCTTCTGATCTAGAAAAATCTGAACTCTCTCCACTTAACAATTCTGTATAAATATATGTATCTACGAATATAATTAGTTAAACTAAAAAAACCTACGTTCGATGCTTTTTTAGTACATATTTAACTTTATGTGCATTACCTTAAACTTTTAAACAAGTAAAAATATACTCTTATGAAGTCTGTAATATTGATCGCTTAAATTACCAATTTTAAAAAATGAATTCAAAACTAAAATATTGGTACAATTTTAATAACCAAATTGATTACTAAAAAAATAGAATCTATGCTAATGACGCCCCACAATTTTTTTATTACAAGGCCTACAAAATTATAATTTTCAAAATTTTAAAAATGGCAACGGTGCTCTTTTCATGATAAAAGTTTGTATTTGTCAATTTTTTATTAAATTTAAGCTGTATATACCGGAAGTTTAATTTGAAAGACTACTTTCCTTGAAAATATTTGAAAACTGTGTAAGTAAACAGGTATTTCTATTAGCCGTATATGCCTCAAAAGTTGACACAAATTTACTATTTTGTGATAATAGCGGCTTGTCAAAATTCATAGCTCCAGCTTAAAACGTCTGACCGCTGTTATGTCTACTCTACATACACAAACAGGCAACATACCAAAAAATGGTCATAATAAATTCAAGGACACACAAAATGTGGAGATCCGACAAAACTTAGGACCAAATTTTTTCGTAATCCCAATCTTTTCCAGTTACTATACTTGGTATAGTAATATGGGAATAGAAAAAGTTCTCTCTCAATTAGAGAGACTTGGAATCTGCATTACTGTCAAGATGACTTGACCACTGAGATATTGCCTTCACCGGCACTTGACAAATGTTGCTGTTATATTATTAGATGATGAGAGGTAACTATTTAGCTTATATCAATTTTGCTCAATTTAAAGTGGTGATCGAGCTGAAACGATCTAGAAATATGTTCTTCCCGGTTTTTATTAATTCTACAGAATCCCAGCCACAAATTCTGCCTAAAAGTTGTGAGATTAAAAGCTAGTTTACCTGCTTTTTATTCAAGCTTAATAATGTTAATTCATAATCTAACAAGTGAAACCGATAGGCTGAGAATGGACGCCAAATGTATACATGCTTATTGAAGTCGGCTGGTATGCGTCAAATTTTCTTGAACAACTTTATTTTTAAATATATTACTTTATATGCTAGAAGTATAATTGCATCATAACGCTTAATGTTTCATATGTAGTAAATGAATGTTACATTATTATTTATTTTATTCCCACCAGAATCAGAAATAGGATTAAAAATCAATTGTAGCAAAAAAAAATTAAAACGTCGGGACAGACTCCAACTATGATGCCTTAGCATTAGAAAGCGGGTGTCATGACCACTGAGCCTTTACATTCACTTTGACAACTTTTGCTAACGTTCGGCTCTATAATCGAATTTAAGCTATTCATAACTATTCAAGGCAATTCTTTATTCTGCAGTACAATTACTTTAGTAAAAAGTATGTTTCCTGTACTTTTTTGCCTTGAAACTTCTTATGTAAGATTTTTTTATGTGTTATTCAGGCGTGTCATAAATCTCAAGTCAATAGCTCTATTTAAACGCTTAGAAAAATGTCAAAACTGTGTTGGTAAATAGGTACTTCTGGTAATTCTACATGCTTCAATAGTTGATACAAACCTATCATGTTTACATACACACACGCAGACAATACACCAAAACAAGACAACATGGATTTAGAAACACTCGAAACGTGGAGATCCGTCAAAACTTCGAAATTGAAATTTTTCATGATACCAATACTTCGTATAGTCATACAGGAATGTAAAAATATATCGTTAACATACATTTCGAAGATTAGGGCCGCCGCGTGGGTAAGAGGCGCCTTTGTGCTAGATTATTTTCGGTGCCCTTTCCTGAACTGAACCCCCATGTCAAAAACTATGTCAAAGAGGCGCCCTTGTGCGGGGCACAATATGAACAACCGTACGCGGCGGCCCTGTTGAAGGTAGACCCAGAATGGCCATTATTTGGTACCTTTTCTCAGCCACACTCTTTCAACTTGTCCTTCTGCAAAACCTCATTGTCTTGTCTATTGTGATACAATATCCGAGTGGAAAATATTAATGTTTCTTTTTGATCTAATATGGGTTTTGTTAAGATGGCAGAGAACGCTTAGCAGTACTAGTAGCAAATGTTACCCTGCTACCACGCTCATTATATCCAGGCAGATAATGCGCATGATCAGGCAATAGAGATGCCAGCTACTAAAAAACCAATAACAGTTTGGTCAAATATAACAATAAACACTGAATAAATTTGGATTCTCTTTACAGAATTATTTGATTAATCACCATTTAATTAGCTCGCTACCACTGGATTTCAGTTTTGTAAGGGCAAGTATGAATAATAATTTTTTAAATGACAGTTTCTCGTAGCATTACGTTGCTTTTGGGTGTTTTTGTAAATGTTTACCCTCAAACAGATTTTTGTGCAACTGCATGTGGAGAAAATCATAGCGTTTGTGTTTTGCAGCCGTGTGTGCTAAAAACCTGGTGCGGGGTGAACGGTTCGCTCTTACAACTAAATGATGAAGATAGAAACTTTTTTCTAGAAAAGCTAAACTCTTTCAGAAATGAGGTAGCTCTTGGTATAAATGAAAATCTTAAGGAGCTAAGAAATGTTACCGCTGCTGACATGAACGTTATTTCCTATGACTATGAATTGGAGTTTGTAGCCCAATGCTGGTCGACGTACTGTCGATTTTCTCATGATGAGTGCCGAATTACTTCCAAACACGAAAGCGTCGGGCAAAATTTTGTGTATATACCAAACTTGCCGGAAAGAGAAGATGTTAAACAATTAAAACTAGTCTTGGAGCGATGGATACAAGACGGTGAAATGCTTTCAGAAATCGACATATCGAATCCTCAAGACGACACTCGCTATTTCCACCAACTGATTTGGGCCAGATCTAAGTTCATTGGGTGTGGAAGAACCGGGTTTGAAAATGGGATATTAGTGTTTTGTAACTTTGCCCCTGGGAGAGATGAAGAAAATATACCACCCTTTAAGAAAGGAACACCAGCTTCTCTTTGTGAAGGCTCTGATACGGTTAATACCAAATTTAAAGGTCTCTGTGGTGAGATTATAGAGCCTTTTGAGTGGACGGCACCTTTTCTTATAGGAATAGGTCCTGTTGTATCATTGAATAAATCTGGTGTAGCTTTCGCCGCATTTATTCATTTGCTTCACTCTAATGACTTATCAATACTTATGTAAGAAATCAAAATAGCAAATATTTGAATAAATCAAAAATTTCATAACTAAACTAAGCAAATCCTTACAGTTTATAGCCCAAGTTTATGACGAAACAGCAAATATAAATAATTTCTTTCATAAGAATTTTATATTAGTTATAAAAGTAAATTGTTGTAGCTTTTAAGTTGTAAAATATTATTCAAAGATTTGTATTTTTGTTTATCTGGTATGAGAGTAAATGAAATACTTAGATTCAAATTCAGACATGTTTGAAAATCTGTGCAATATTATAAATAAATTGTTATGTTTCTTGTCTATTATTTCCAGTAGATGGTTTTCTGTGTTTTCGTTTGAATTTTCGTTAGTTTGCCGAAAAGATATTTTATTTTATTTTACTTGTTTCGAGAATTGTGCATACGCTTGTCTCGACAACTGAAGCACAGTATAGTTATACGATTAAATACGGATAGTAACAAGCTGCAACTTAAAACATGAAATGTTTCGACCACAAAAGTTGTGAATAAATTGACTCCTTCGGAAGTTATACTAGTTTTATTTGATAAAACGTAGTGAAGTTTTTACTATTTATAGGAACTTTGCCGAGAAAGCGTAAATTTGTCCAAAATAGGAACTACTACCATATATATTATATTATCATATGAGAAGGAAAATGAATGTAACTTATTATTAAGTAAAATTAAATAAATTCCAAATAACGCTTTATGAAAAATTGTCAAACGAATGATCAGTGATTTTAAAAAACAGGAAACCAGCAATTAGTTTTGTTAAGTAGGATTTCTTCGATTTCAGCCGATGAAACTACAGGTATTAAAAACCTAGTTTTGAAATTCTCCCTGGCATATTATATTTCCACTCTTTGGTCCGGGTTGTACTCAAATAGATGGCCTACAGTTTATTGATCAACAAGTCTTGCAAAGAAATGCAGCCCAAAGATAATAGAATTTAATATATTATTCGATTTAAGTGGATAAAGTTGTCAATGATATGTAAAAATGATGAATTTCAACATTGCCATTATACTATATATCTATTACCTTTTGTGCTGTAATACTTCATCTCTTAAATAGAATTTTCCATTGATATTATGTCTATAGTTGGAATTGCTTTGTATCGTTCAACATTTGCTAGCGTTTTACCGAGTCTTTTGCAAAGTAAATGATCGATATTTTTAGTGTAACTTTCGTTTATTTCATATTAACATAAGAATAAAATGGTCTATCCAATATAATAAGCCAGTGCAGTATTATCTCACCATTTGTTTTTATTAGAAGCTCTAAAAACTGCATTTCCTTTACAACTGCACAACAAACTTAACAGCTACAAAATCTTAGGATTTCTTCTATTTACGTATGGCTTAATGATAATTACAGGCTGCTGTACTATAAAGTTCCAAATGTAGAAATATTGAACTTTGCTGAACAGTAAAAAACAAAGAACTTGTACATGTATGAACATATTGTATGTACACTAGTGTTGAAATATTTTTACTGAAGGAAGATTAATTGAGTTCATATCTAAGTTAAATGTTTTGGTCGGAAAAAATCTTATAAGTGAATACTCATCTTAGCGAACAATTATAGTAGAGATGAAAATTTTCCACTATCTATATTACCTGCAAGCAACAAGTTTTAGCTGCTAAAGTGATGGTATTTTGTTGGTATAATGATTTTTTTTATATTCCTCACTACGAGAAAACGTTTGGGGAAACAAGTTTATTATTTGATTCTATATCTATAGCAACATTTTTCGAAAATTCAAGTAATATCAACGTTTATAAAGCACAGATTTGGCTTACATTAACAATTATATTTGTTTTCATAATCTTAAAATACTACTCAAAATTGGTCATTTAAATTACATCCACGTTAGCACAATATATTCATAATAAATAAGTTGTTTTGTTATGATGATGGCTTCCGCATTGAGGCTGTTTCTTTTTGTTTCAAATTTAAGCCTTTGAAAGCCCAAGATTATGAAACTTTTTTAATTTGCGGTTGAAACTGAAACTAAGAGAAACAACCTCTGTGAGGAAACCATCATCATATTAAATATTACGATTGGGTGGGTTAGCATCCAATACTGTTTCTTTTACACGTCTAAATGTTTTGTTTAAATCATAGTGCGCTCCTATCTCGTAGACATAGAACATTTAGGTATAATAAACCAAAACTCATCGTTTCTACTATTCAGGAAGCTGGATGAATATACCATCAGTAAATAATGAGAAAACAGGTAATTGGAAATTAAGTTAGCGCATTAAAATTTCTTTCATATTGGCCTCCGAGACTAGAAGCGTCAGAAAGAATAATAGTTTTGAAAATGACAATTTCTTTCTGGCTCATAATATTTTTCCCCTCATGGTTATTGATCACACTTAAAGCACAAACTGATTTTTGTAAAACTGTATGTGGAAAACAGCACAGTGTTTGCATTTTACAACCTTGTTTACTGCAACCTCAGTGTGGGGAAGATGCCAGGATGCTTTCTCTTACGGAAAGTGAAAGACAGTATTTGATTGATAATATAAATTTACTAAGACGCGATGTAGCTCAGGGTGCATGTAATCGCCTTAAATACTTACGACATATAACTGCTGCGGACATGAACGTTATTTCTTATGACATAGAATTAGAGTTTGTAGCTCAATGCTGGTCCATGAACTGTCGATATGCGCATGATGACTGCCGCGTAACTTCTAGGCATAATAACGTGGGACAAAATATGTATTACTCGGAAAACATACCTTATGTAAAAAATAAAACACATCTTACAGATATTTTGTTCAGATGGGTAAAGGAAGGGGCTATGCTAAATGGAAAAGAGCTTAAGGCTCCCAATGAAAATACCAAATACTTCCAGCAGTTATTTTGGGCAAGAAGTAAGTTCGTTGGTTGTGGAAGAACATTGTTCGAAAATGGAATGCTAGTATTTTGCAACTTTGCTCCTGGGAGAGATGAACTAAACGTAACGCCTTTTAAAAAAGGACCTCCGGCTTCGAGGTGCGAAAATAATATTACTAATACTAAATATAGAGGGTTGTGTGGTGAAATTGTGCAGCCCTTCGAGTGGAAAGCTCCTTTCTTGCTAGGAGCAGCTCCAATCATAGCATCCACAATTTTGGTGATCATATCAAGCACAGCTTTTTCATTTATTTCGTTTTCATAATTTATTTCACATACAACTTTGTATCCTGAGGTACCGAAAATAATTTAATCAAAGCATAGTTGATTAGAATCGTTAATTTGGTGTTTGGTGCGCGGTCGGTGAGTTGCAGCAGCCTCTCCGTGGACAATATAGAGTTTATTTCCCTAGCGGATATGGAACAAAAGTCGGCAGAGTTGATCACAAACGGCTTCAAATGATGGGCTTCCTGTGGCCTCGCAGGGTTACATAACAGGTCAAGTGGGTGCGCGCACCGCATGCCAAATACTCGATTCTTGAATGGTCTCTCTCCGTTGAGATGCGATGGAGATGGTATCTGATGCTTCTACTGCAACTTGTGAAATATTTATAGGAAGACGACGCACACACGGTGACTTACACTTTAATTTATACAATTATAAATAAATTTTATATTAATATTTTAATGTAATAAAATTAATATAACTTCAAATCACTTATTGTAATGATCATGTATATCCTGAGTAATAATGAAAATACTTTAGAGAAATTTACCCGATCCCTTAATTTCCTTACAAGAAAATAAAATTTCTCTAAGTTTTTCGTTTTAAGTTAAGCACTAATTTATTTCATAAATGTAAATTGTAGTAAGAAACTATAAAATCTTTTTTGTACAAAACTAAACAGTCTGTCCGAAGAATAATTATAAAAAACAGTTCTATTTTATAAAAGATGTATATGTACTTGTGTTTATTCTGGTAATAAGTTATTTAACAAATAATATGAAATATTCATGGGTCAGTGGTCAATGAAAGAAATATGTTGGGTTGAATCACATACTCAATACTCTTGTTAATGTTTTTAGCTTGAGATTCCCTTTCGTTCTTCGGCAATCGAATAAGTGAATTGAACCCTGAGGCTCTTATCTCTGGAGATATAACGATACAACGCAAAACGTTTTTAGCTTTAGTCTGCAGACGCTTCTCAATACTGAATATTTGAAGTCTTGAATACACAATCAACGACATCGCTGCTGATTATAATCAACTAATTGCAAAGTAAAGAAAACTTTCTTTACAAGGCACCGAACAAACAAGAAACAAGATTACTAAATGCTTTACTTTACTGAAGGTTTTCATTATGCATCTATGATTATCTTTCCTGTACTTGAGACTGCTTGCGAAGCTGGGTGATTGGACTTCTTATTTCCTTAAGCAAGGTAGTCCGGCACCTAGTTTTAATAAACTACGTTCCTTATTTTCGTTACAATGTTACTAAATAGCATTGCGAGTTTTCCAACTTTATTAAGAAAATTTTATCTTCAAAAGTCTTTACAGTAACTAAGCGACTATGCTACTATGCTTCCAGCCTAATTAGTATTTTGATTTGATTTAAATGTGTAAACATTTATGATTCATCCCTGTACAGACATTCAAAATTTTCACAAAAACTGTTCAACCTGAATAAGAGTAAACATTGTAATAAATGGATGCAAAAGTCAAAGAGACGTGTTACGGTCTCCTAGCCACAAACGCGAAGTGTGAACACGCTTTATTGCACCTCCGTAGTTTGTGGGTTAAATGTGAAGACATTTAAACTGGAACGAAATAAAATAAGGGCGATTTATTTGTGTAGTCGGCGAAAAAGAAATTAACATCAATTTTGTTTAAGGGTAAAGTACGGACGTCGTAGGGCGCGTCGAAAAAAGAAAATAAAATAAAAATAAAGAGAAACCTTCGCTCCCCATTGTTTCCTCGCGAGTTCCATCTGAAAAGCGCCTCCCTCTTCAATTTATTTTCTGCTAACAACAATTGTCGAAGTTGCGACGATTAATCGCGGATACATTATCCTCTCAACAACGTACATTTTAATTTTTTTAACGTAATAACTTATTCATAAATCGTATTTGAAAGAGTATTTATAGAAATGAAAAGCGGAGAGCTTTAAATTAAATATGATAATACCTTAAATCCATAAAAATAGGAACTTTCTTTGGGAAAAATTTATTATATTCGTCGCAATAAAATACATCCATTTCTTTAAGCGCCCACGGAAGTAATAAAATCCAACATTTTTGACAAAACACAAAATATTGTATAACATACAGAATTCAATATGTTTTGCAACAACGTACAGAAGCGTATTATAAAAATACCTCCATAAAAGTTGGCGGAATGCGAAAGGATTTACTTACTGAGCATTCGTCTCATTTCATAACTATTTTATTGCGATCCTGACCGCAGTTCTCCATATTTTTGCATTAGTTGGCCACCATAAACCTTTTTAATGTATGTCAGCAATTTATTCGACTTCAAATTTCCCTATTTTATGAGATTTCAGTGAACAATAGAACTCGTCTAAAAAGTGTTGTATAAAAATACATCCTGGAAGAGTATTCATGCGATTGCCGTCCACTTTAGCGCACGTAAAGAACCAGGAGTAAAAAAGAAGGCTTAAGTTTGGGAAATGCCTTTATGTAGACCACCATCAAAAGATATCCTGGCAGATAGGATTTAAAGGATAAAAACGATTAAAGCGAGTTTTTTGTTACCCTGCAGCCCTATAAATCTTGGGATATATAAATCTTTCCGGGCGTTCTTGTATCAGGAATCATCAAGTTTAGCCAATATCACGGTTTGTTGGTTCACAACTGATGACTTCGACTGCATGGACAATCTGCCATTAAAGTAGAGTCGATTGTGTAAAAGAGCGAAAAGTTTAGGGAATGTACACAAAACAAGTAGTTGCTTTAATTTTAGTCTTTTAGGTCAACAAAACTGGAACCGTTACAGTTTATTGGAAATACTCTACATATGTCTTCTAACTTTCGCAACATCGTTTTATCAAATCAAATCAATATTATAAACACGTGTGTTTAAATTCAGCATTCATGTGCTATCCCATCCATATAGGGTAAGACCGAGTCGGAGGATTCACCGATTGGCCATACAGAGGCCAAGAAGGGAATCTAAAACAACCGCGTTATGCATTTATTAGGGGACCCCTTTTTAGGCGACTCATGCCGAAGAAGATTCTTTTATAAGCCAACCACGTCTCGGCCAGATTACCGACGTGTAACTTGGATATCTCAAACTCGAACACGGAGAATATATTTCTCCAAATCGATGCGTAAATTTTTAAAATACGACACGAATGCCACTGAAATTTCTGATCGTGGTCGTTGTTCATGCATTTGCCTTTATGTAAACTATTTGAGAAAATAGAATTTTATAAAAATGTTTCAGTGAGCACAAAAGCTATGGAAAACAGTTAATTGTTTAAACAAAAACAGCTTTTCAGTTTTATTCGTAATCAGCATTTTAAATTTATTTATACCAACTGTTTAATATACAGCAACAAATTTAGCAGTGTCTTTTAAAACTTCAACTGCCTCAGACTTTTTTTATGATAGATAATGTTTTGTTTGCTATTTTTTGCGAAAAGTACGCAGAGAGAAGTAAGTGGTTTATATTAAATCAAGCACCAACTCTTATTTTTGAACAATCTTCTACTTTCTAACATGATATAGCACGTGAGGCTAGCGACTCGGTATATTTCTTTTAAATGTGTTCTGGATTTAAAATAACATTTTCTACAAAAAAATTATTCCTGTAATAAAGCATTTTTAAAGTAAGATTGATCTTGCCTCATATTAATGTTGCTTCTCAAGTTTTTAAATAATGAAAAATTTCATAATATATACGCTTTAAATCATGTACGTAATGTACATATTTCAACTTAAGCTATGTGAATGTTAAAACCAGCAATAAATCCATAGCACTAGCAAAAGTTATGGACTTCTCCAAATTATGTTGAAAATATCTCATAATCTTATGCTTGTTAAATGCAGAGTAAAGATGTTAAACAGTTTGAGCCATATGATTTAACCCTGCTATGCTATTAACCTTTTAGACATAAGTATATAAATAAATACATAGTCTTATTGTACGAGGTGTGTTCAATAAGTATCGCGAGTTTTGAATTTTCGCAGGTTACGTATATTCGAATATTGATTTTTTTGTAGCGTTATGTTGGTACTCATGTCTCTCACTTATACCGACAAGTTCGGCCATTTTGAATGTTTAGTTAATTGTTGACAGCTGCTTTGCTTGCACGTGTTTTGGCTCGTCTTCGATTTTTACCTATTCATAAAAATGGATCCAAGAACCTGTATCAAATTTTGTGTGTAAAACGAAATTAAGTGCGCGGGTGCATTCCGAATGT